>MU682282.1:3603-31963 GCA_026770625.1 Nicotiana glauca
CCAATATTTTTAAATTAATATTCACATAATATTCATTTACCCAGTACTCTTAATTTTCTTTTAAAATCTGTATTACTATTTTATAAAAATTTTAAAGTGATAATTGGCTATTTAAAATATGGCCCTATTTAATTTCTATTTTAGCCCAACTTGGCACCCCTAATTAACTCAATTCAGCCCCCCCCCCCCCCCAATTAAAACCCAATTACCCGACCCAACACTGATTTGACCGACCCAGCCCGTTTCCCTTTTTAATCCAAGCGGTTGATCATTTGATCAACGGCTGACATCTCCCATTTCCTTTTTTATTTTCTAACCCTTGCTAACCTTACCTCATTCTCTCAAAGGCGCCGCCTCTGAATCCTTTTCTCTCTCAACTCTCTCTCAAGACCACCTCAAACCCTAGCTGTCGCCCCTCATTGGAGCCCTAATCTATGGCTCCTCAGGCTCATCGAAGGCCTATCTAGCCTCTCATAGCTTCTATGTGCTCACTTTTAAAGGTCCAACAACCAGATCTTGAAGGGTTTCGACCAAGCCTTTGTTTGATGACTGTTCTCCGGTCGTCGTCAACCTTTTTCCGGCCGGCCATGGCTATTCGAGTTGGATCTCGGTCAAACTTTTCAAAAACCTTTAAATTCTATCCTTAGCCAAATGACTCCACAATTACCTACGGGCCTCCGAATTCACTTCCGATCACGCTCCCAACTCCAAATCACCATACAGAGCTATTCACAGACTCGAAATTCCAAACGGACATCGATAACACAGAAATGCACTTCAAGCCAAACTTATGAAATTTCTTCTAAATTGTTAACTTCCGCAATAGGCGCCAAAATGCTCCCAGGTTACCCAAAACCCGAACCGGGCATACGCCCAATTCCGAAATCATCATACGAACCTACTGGAACCTTCATATCCCGATTCCAAGGTTATTTATTCAAAAATCCTGTCCTAGTTAATTCTTTCAACTTTAAGCTTCCGAAATGAGAATTCTTTTCCCAAATCAACTTCGAACTTTTGAAAATTCAATTCCGACCATGCGTACAAGTCATAACACCTAAAATAAAGCTGCTCATGGCCTTAGACTGCTGAACGACGTGCTAGGGCTCAAAATGACCGGTCGGGTCATTACATTAAAATCTACCCAAAATCTAAGTTTTAAACTAATGTTGTATAGAAATTACTTACCTCAAAGTGCTAGGTGAAAATCCCTCTCAAAAAGCTCCAAAATCGTCCAAAAGGTGAGAGAAATGGGCTAGAAATGGCTTAAGTCCGTAATAAATGATGCTTTTTGCCTCAAGGACTTTCGCATATACGGTCACTAGGCCGCGTTTGCTGTATTGCTTTTTAGAACTCCACAGGCCCAGTGCTGACTGCATCTGTAGACGGGTCTCACTTCTGCGGCTCCTCATCGCAGAAGCGAGGTCGCTTCTGTGGATACTCCTTCGCTTCTGCGGACCATTGGCCAAGTATCTCAAGCAACTTCTGCGGCAAAAATTGCGCATCTGCGGGCTCGTACCTGCGGCTAAAATCTCGCAGGTACAGGCACAATAGAACTGGTGCACTAGCAGCCTTTTTGAGTCCTAAGTAGATACGCGCATCATCCGAATTGCATCCGGGGCACTGGAGGCCCCGCCTAAACATAGCAACAAGTTTGAAATCATAAAACGGACTCTCTCACACTCTCGGGACACAGAAAACAACATTAAAACAAAGAATCTCAACTCAAAACCAATAGGATTTACTTATGAACTTCAAATTCTTTCAACTTACTCTGAATGCGCCGAAACATACTTAAACTACTTGTAATGACACCAAATTTTGCGTGCAAATCTTAAATCACCATACAGAACTATTTCGATGAATGAAATCCCAAACGGACCTCGATAATACAAAAACCTACTCCAAACCAAATTTTAAAAACTTTAAAACCTTCAAGGTGACAACTATAAATATTAACCGCCAAAACGCTCTCGGGTCATCCGAAACCCGATCCGAACATACGCCCAAGCCCGAAATTATTATACGAACCTATTGAAACCGCCAAATTCCGCTTCCGAGGTTGTTTACTAAAAATGTTAACTTAAGTAAACTTGGCATTATTTAGCCAATATTAAGGAATCAAGTGTTCCGATTTCAACCCGAACCTCTCCAAATCTTGAACTAACCATCCCTGCAAGTCATAAAATAAAGTACATACGGGGAGTCTCATTTAGGGAAACATGATTGTAGAAAGCAAAACGACCAGGCAGATCGTTAATATATATATATATATAACACGCTTTGGTGCACATTATATTTTATTGTAGTTAATGCTGATTTGTATTGCAATCATGCTTTGAAGAATATAAAATTAACAAGAATATTAAACTACGTCTTCAAAGTTATGTTTTTTCAAAAAAATGGTTTTTCTTTACCTATCAGCATAGGTTTCTCAAATAATTTTCGTTTTCATTTAATGATAAAACTTCTTATTTAGAAATTAGCAAATTTCCTGCTTCAATAATGTTTCCAAATTCCCAACTAAACGACCAATTAAAAACCCCTTATTCTAGCAAGAACCCAATATTTCTTTTCAATAAAGACTCGTGCAATATTAAGCGCCAACATGGTATGATTGCCTTAGTTGCCAATCCAAATTTGGGAAATTTTATGATGATAGTGCGTCTTCTTTTACTGTCTTGTTTTGCAGAAAGTGCTTATAGTGCAGATTTCTTTTGGAGTTTTTAGTAAGTGGATCTTAGTGTTCTAGAGATAATATTTATTAACCGACATTTGCAATTGAGGTATAATTCCAAGAATTTATATTGTAAACGTGTATTTTTCATTTGTGTGGTTTTTTCAATACTATAGATGGATATAAGGGCCCAATAAATGCAAATCGCTTCAATGAAAGGACTAGATTCATTGTGACAATGCAAAAAAGATTTTTTTTAATTAGTATTGTGACAGTGCAAGCCCCTTTTGAAATATCTTCTAATATTTTGACATTAATGGCTACTTGTTGCTTATCGAATGGGATTTCAGTGTTCTTTGAAGGCTTCTTTAATTTGTAACCATTACATTTTTGTTGCATGTCTTTTTCTTTAGCAACATAATTAGATAATCATAAACTATGCACTATAAATAAAGAAATGTAAAGAAGAATGTACTAGATACGAAAAAGTTATCCCAACTAACTAGGAAATTAATTGGTTGCATATATTAAAATTAACATACGGACTTGAAAAAATGTTCTCAACTTGCTTAGGAATTATTAATGACACTGATTTCTAGTTTCTGGAAAAATAAGCTCCATAAGACGATGAAGAAATGCTAATTAACCCTTTGAACAAAATCTCATAATTCATTAATATAATTCATCATTGCCATTCTTATGCAGGTGACTGTTTTATTCCTTCATTAATATATTATACGTTTCAGTGAAAGCATAAAGATTTTGAGCAAAACAGAATATTTATATATGTTTCTACTTGTTTACCTTGAAAATACGAGTAATAATTAAACTTTATTTATGCTTTTTAAGATATTGATTTAGTTGTATACTAATTAATAATCAAGAAATATAACGTATAAATGAAAGAAACAAGTTGTGACGACCTGACCCGTCGTCTCATGTGTTACCGCTCCGTTTCCCCCATTTTATGCTTCTTTATGTTTCATTATCAGTAATTGGTGTGTTAGAGTTGATTTGGATTGGTTTTTGTAGAAAATGAGACACTTAGTCTCTTTTAAGAAGGCTTAAGTTGGAAAAGTCAACCGGACGTTGATTTATGAGTTATAGGGCTCGGATGTAATTTTTGGTGATTCGGTTAGTTTCGGGGGATGATTTGTGACTTAGGAGCGTGATCGAAATTAGTTTTGGAGGTCCGGTGTAGAATTAGGCTTGAATTGGCAAAGTTTGTATTTTGGCGATTTCCGGTTGATAGGCGAGATTTTGATCCGATGGTCGGAATAGAATCCCGAATGTTGTTGTAGCTTCATTATGTGATTTGTGATGTGTGTGCAAAATTTCAGGTCATTCGGATGTCGTTTGGTTGGGTTTTTGATCGAATGCGAGTTTCGGAAGAAATTAAAGAACTTAGGCTTGGATTTGATGTAATTTAATGGTTTTAGTTTTAATCGTGGTGTTTATATGATTGGTGTCGACGCCCCCTTTTTCCTCGCGGAATCGGATTCACGACATTCGGGAAGACAACTCTTTTCCCATTTGGGAATTGGGTTTTTTGATTTTGGAGAGTCGTCACCTAATGATTATAGTGCATTAGGACACTTTTAGAAGAATTAAAGAAGCAGACCTGAGTTTTGGGTAAGGGCTTGAAATTATCTCGAGGGGAAGGTGTTAGGCACCCCTCAAGATCCACTAGTGTGGTTCCCGACCATGCTACAATTGTGACTTTGAATGCAAACGCGAATAAACAAACAAGTATTGCAAATACAAAATAAGAAGCATAAAAGGGTTAAAAGAAGTGCTGAAATTCATAAAGGGTGCAGTTTGGTTATAAAAGAAATATGCAAGTAAAGGGAAAGGTGTCAAACAATTGGTGCAAGCAACCTGAAAAACGTGCGAGGAACAGAAATGGAAAGTGCAACAGCTTTTAAAATTCTGAAAGTTGTTAAACTAATAAATAGGGAGGAGGGGTCCTAGGTTTATACATTACATGGATAATTTGCACAATACTGGTACCCAATTGTACGCATAATATTATCGTGTAATCATCATCTCTATGTCTACCCTTCCCACCCCGTTAAGGTGTTAAAGCGCGGAATGGTATCGTTTACTTATTGCATGCTATTACCCGTCCCGATCCTATCAGCCCCGGAGGCAAATGGACTACTAATCCTAAAGGGAAAGAGGTTTGGGGCTTTTAGATGTTTCAAATGATAAAAATGCTAAGGCGTCAATTAAAACAAATAGTTGCAAATAGAAGGGGATCAAACAAGCATTTAGGGCTCAAATATGCCTCCATAAATCATCAAAATCACAGAGTTTAGCATGTCTTTCACTTACTGATTTTGGTCTTATTTAAATAAAGCGACAAACGGACTGGTTCAATGCATATTTTTAGGCAAAAAGTCTACATTAGGCATACTCGAATGCAGTTGTTTGAAAGCTGATCTGATTGACTTAAGTGTTAATAGAACTAGCTGCGACGTATACTGACTTTAAAAAACAAACGCACAAACCTAACAGGGGTTACTGATTTTTAACGGGAAGATAGGAGTTGCAGCGAGTATTATCTCTATTTTAGGTTCAAAAACTTCCAATAGGCATGCTTTCTATGATTTAGACATTAATAACACCCTAAGAACATCGCTTCTACATGCAGTTTTATTATTATTTACCTACAAAGAGTTTGCCTAATGTCGTTTGCAGAATGCAACAGTTTGGTACACCAGGTTTTATATGAAATTGCAAAATAATTAGGCGTTAACCTATAGGCATGATATCTACGCGTGTTTGCATGAATTAAAGATTAACCTATGAGCATGATTTCTAGGTGTGAGTTTTGCAGAAATTAGAGTTAAAACCTATTGGCATGATTTCTAGGTGGATATGTAGAGATGAGAGTTAAAACCTATAGGCATGACTTCTAGGCGTTTGCAGAAATAAAAGAAATTTTAAACCTATAGGCAGGATCTCTACCCTTGGTGCAGAAAATAAATCCCCTCCCCTTTCTTTATTAAATTTCCCAGAGTTTGTACAAATTATTACAACCCAAAAGAAACAACTGAAATAATAAAATACATCAGAAATCCTCAGCTACATACGAGAAGCCTAATCAAGACTTGAGGCCTAATAATATGAGATTGAACCATTTTCGAGATCAAGATTTCCAAGCCCTCTCTTATATAAGGTTTTTCAGAGATCCAAGGGATTTCAGGAACCCCAGGCAGTGTATACACCCAAGATATTCATAGAAATTGAGTTGTGCAGTGTGGAAGGGCCAGCTCTTATGTGTCCAAGTTCAGAGGGAACTCCAGGGTCCCAAAGCAAGGCTCACACAAGAGAAGTAGAACTTAAATTCTAGGAGTTGAGTGTAAGTGCAATAGAAAAGTGTAGGAGGACTACCCAGGCAGGTTGGTGGTCATGCCCAGCCACAATAAGACTGGCACACCCCTAACCAACCTATGATCAAACATTTAGGGAGTACAGACCCATTGGAGGTCAAGCCATGGCCTGAACAGTAATCAGGAGTACTGCTAGGCCAAGGTTGTTACTCAGCATACACAATAGGGAATGGGGATGGGAAATTGACAAGCTTAGGATCCCAAAGGATCCAGTTCATAGCCATGGACAATAATTTCAGGCATTGCCATATTTTCTGAACCATAACTTAAAGCATACAAAGGGGTATGAGGATTTGGGATTCATAAAGTATCAAATACATGACAAGCAACTGACATGATGCATATGTAATTTAAATACTGAACTACAAAGGGAAAGGGGAAACATGTTACAACATGCTAGATACAAATGTCAACTAAAAGAATTGGCTAGAAATAGGCATGTAAAACACATTATTGTTGAGACATGTAAATCAACTGGGACATACCAGTAGCGAAGCAGAAAAGTGCAGAAGAAAGTAGAGTAAACAAAGTCCACAGAAGCACAAGTGTCAAAAAGAAAGAGAGTTTTTAAGTGAGAGTGATTTTTGAACTCAGATTGCTTTCTGTGTTCGTGTGTGTTCAAAGAGAAGGGAGGAGAGTATTTATAGTCTTAAAAACGTGTAGAGAAATAAGGTAACAAGTACAAGTCTAATACAAATATGGCATGGGTACAAATCAGAATCAAATTAGTATAGGATTCCCCTTCAATTATGGGATTTTTATTCAAACGGATACTAACATGTTTTAAATAAAGAAAGAGAGAATAGACCTTGTAAATAGAATGGTTGTTGCCATAAAAGAAGTAGTAAGGTGATACAATGGGCAATTAAGTTTAAGTACAGGGTGAAAAATTATTTTTGGAATGATTCAGGGAGGCGAATCAAAGGAAAAGAATCAATTATCCTTTAACGGGCGAGTAAAAATCAGAATTTCACCAAGAAAAAGTTTTGAAAATTACTCACAAATTACAGAAAGAACTCAGTATATATATACATGAATGCACAAGTAATAGGCATGTGAAGCCAAGTTATGGAAAAATAATAGCATGTAGCAGTAACTAAAAGGCATGATAGTCAAGTTTCAGTGCTTAAAAATAGAGAAAAAAATCAGAAGCATGCAAAGAACTCAGAACCAAAAAATAGTCAAGAGAATAGAAGCACACTGCAATTTCAGCGAACGAGTTGTACAAACAAAAAGAGATTGAATAGTTCCCAAAGAAACTAGAGTTTTCGAAAATCAAACGAGTTTATAGGAGATGAGTAGTCAAACAAACAAACAGGTTTAGGATCTCAGATGAACCCCCAAAATTAGGGTTTTCACTCATGCTAAATCATATATAGGAGAAGGTAAATCAAGTGAATAACAAACAGAAACTCAAACAAGATCCCAAAATTAAGGTTTTTAACATGCTAACTCAGATGAAAATAAGGTGGACCAAACAACCATTAACAAGCAGACCAGGAGACTCAAACAAAATCCCCAAGAAAATTAGGGTTTTCAACTAGCGATTTCAGATAGAAGATAATACAAACAAACACACTAGAAACATGTCGAGATTTAGAGATGAGATGTTCGAGATAAAATAACATGAAACCCTAGTTGAGAAAAAATGGAGTTTCTGAAAGCAAACATTAAAGAATCTTTGAGAAAAACACATAGAAGGTTCACACACACAAAAAAATCCAGAATAGATCTAAAATAAATCGAAGGAACCTCAGAGATTAGGGTTTCGTAAGAAACCCAAGAGACGAGATAGGCTTTGGAAACCATCGATCTGAGTAGAGAAGTTGAAGATCAAACTCGAATAGACATGGCTGGCCGAAAAAAGGTTGACGACGACCGGAGAACAGTCATCAAACAAAGGCTTGGTCAAAACCCTTCAAGATCTGGTCGTTGGACCTTTAGAAGTGAGCACACAGAAGCCATGAAAGGCTAGATAGGCCTTCGATGAGCCTCAGGAGCCATAGATTAGGGCTCCGATGAGGGGTGGCGGCTAGGGTTTGAGGTGGTGTTGAGAGAGAGTTGAGAGAGGAAAGGATTCAGAGGCGGCGCCTTTAAGAGAATGAGGTAGGGTTAGCAAGGGTTAGAAAATAAAAAAGGAAATGGGAGATGTCAGTTGTTGATCAAAATAATCAACGGCTTGGATTAAAAAGGGTAACGAGCTGGGTCGGTCAAATGAGTGTTGGGTCGGGTAATTAGGTTTTAATTGGGGGAGGGGGCTGAATTGAGTTAACTAGGGGTGCCAATTTGGGCTAAAATTGAAATGAAATAGGGCCATATTTTAAATAGCTAATTTTCCTTTAAAAATTTTATAAAATAGTAATACAGATTTTAAAAACAAATTAAGAGTACTGGGTAAATAAATATTTTGTGAATATTAACTTACAAATACTGGGATTAGTTTTATAAATATAAAATGCTATAAATTACAGGGTGGGCTATAATTGTAATTGTATGCAATTAAGCTATAAAAATACCAAATGTACTTGTAAAAACATGCAAAAATTACCTTAATTATATTTTTGTGTAAATGCGAGAATGAAATAAATTATTCACCAAGAATGATAATTTCGGGAATAATTATTGGATTTTGTTGTAATAAAATAGGCTACAAATTGGTTTTAGAAAATTATTAAAAATGCCAAAGTTCTTGGGTGTTCTTATTGTCACACCTCTTTTTTTTACGGTGCTTACACCCCGGCGAAAGGGATATAAATACAAAAAGAGTTTTTCCAATTAAAGGACGGTCGGAACGGGATTAGTTATTTTTAAAAAAAATTTAGAGTCGCCACTTGAGAATATAATGGTGTCTCAAGTCACCGGATTAATCCCGAACCGAGGAAAGTTTGACTCTGTTACAGTCTGCGAACTAGAAATCCTAGGTAAGGAATTCTGTTAATCCGGGAGAAGGTGTTAGGCACTCCCGAATTCCGTGGTTCTAGCACGGTCGCTCAACTGTTGTATTTTGCTTTTGTCTAATTTTATTACATGCTAATTATGTGCTTTTATTTATAAACCTTTAATATTATTTATTTGAAAAGACTTGCGACATCGTGAAAGTACGTTTTCGACCCCGTTGCCATCAAGGCACCCGTTTTCGTTAACGCACTTCGGCTTTGTCGAGATTTGGATTTGGGTTGCAATCAATGCACACCCGTATTTAAGGAAATAATTTTTTATTAAAATCGTGCCTAAAGGTTCTATCAGGGTGATATTTGGGAGAGGCCATTGAAATTCGCTAGAATAACCACTCCAAATTCTAACTATTTTTAATATTCAATTATCGAGGGCCCCGCAATTATTTCGGGTTTAGCGAGGCTCATCTCCAAATTTTGGCCTTTTTAAATTATTATTGGTTTATTTTAAGAATTACGACGTCATGAAAATGTATTTTTTAATCTCGTTACCACCAGGGTACACGTGACCTTTAACACATTTCGATTTCGCCGAGATTTGGATTTGGGTTGCAATCAATGCACACCCGAGTTTAAGGAATTAGTATTAATTAAAATATCGCCTAAAGCAATTTCATATTTGTAGTTTGCGAGGGCCAAGGAATTCGCTAATGGTACACTACGATTTTAATTTCAAAGAAGTGTGTTCATCTATACGAACTACAAATATTCATCTATTTTCCTAAGTTCGAATTTGTTGTGCAGCAATAGATTACGGATAATAAATCAGCTAAAGTGATCACTTAAAGGGACTGGTAAATCATGAAGAAATGACAGAATTTACTTAAAACCACTGTCAAATAACGTTTTGAACCAAAAGAATAAGTGAAAATACCAAAGGCAAACTTGAATCAAAACTAACGAGAAGAGGAACTAGCAATATATTAATGAAGCTTTTAAAGTTATTTGAAAAGGAAATGGAAATTCACACTACCAGATGCAAATTTTCCAAGGTTTCAACCATTAATATGCCGAATTAAATCTCTGAATAAACACAAACACGATCCAAATTGTCAAAATTATTTCATGGAACAGACTACAAGGCACGGAAAACATTCCACAATATACATTTCTAGAATCACATGTCAAACTAAAAGAAAAGTAAATAGCAAAGAAGGATTAGAAATAGAGTTCAACAATAACTCAATGTAAGTTTAAAGTCTTTAACCAAGATGACCATTATATGGCTTCGACAGAAAACAAACATAATGTAGCACTCAAACAACCTACTCGACCATCATTCATTTAAAAGAAGTTGATTTTTTTAACAGCCACTTCCAACAGAAATAAAGGAGAAAAGCAAACATCAATTCTTATTACTTTTATCAAATAACCACATAATTGAACTTCAACAAATACCACACTTTGCTAAACCTGTGGACATTCTACTTATTTCTGAAAATAAAATGAAGGCAACAGATTCACTGTGGTAACAAATAAACATGAAGCAAGTCTAGAAGTTCAACATTTATCAAAAGTAAGCATATGTTTGAGACAATATACCTAGAAGTTTGATAACAAAACCAACTGTACAAAGGTTAAAATATGGATATGAACTTTATACAATATTTCGAAATCCAAAATGGAACTAAGATGCCAAGAGCAATTGTTAAAGTACTTAGTAATATATAGGACTAACAGTGTTAATTTCAAAGTCGATACTAATATGAACTAGCTCAAATTCAATTCATGGCTATGCATCACAAATAGCCACAAACACATATGCAGCTTCATATGGAAGCACATTGTTGCATTTTGCAGGGATTATAGAGTTTGAACTGATGCACATCAAGGTGCTAGTGAAGCAATATATATGTATTCAGAATCTTAGATTCAGATTTGTCATCAATTGTAATGTGCGATTAGTTCTACACTGATTAACACCAAGGTCTATAGTAGAGGACAGTTAATACAACTTCAAAACAATCCAAAACTAAGCAATTACCATTACTGATCAGAATTTACATGGCTTTCAGCTTAAAATTACATTAGAATTCTATTGAAAATAACAGGGGAAGGATTTTATTACATATGTCAAGTTGTGAGAAACTTCAGCAAGGTTCAAATATACCTGGAATTGAAAATTGCAAAAGAAAGAGGATGAGTTTACTAATAGCAGCAACAGCAATCAACACTGAATTTTTCTCTTAACTTGAAATTCCTTAGGCATACGAATGGAACAGTATTTCCAGCAGGTTCTACTTTTTTGTTTTTTGAAGTGTATTAATTCTGTGCTTTAATAACAGGGGTCTTTTTCAGAACCCTTTTTCTTCTTTTCAGAACCTCTTTTTTTTTTCTTCAGGCATTTGCATGCCATTTATAGGCAACCCCGGAGGGCTCCTCAGAATTTTGATTTTCTTTTTAGTCCCTTTTTTAAAATTTTAATTTGGTCCCTTAACTTATGCCTTGTTATTTAAGTAAGTTCAATATTTTTACTGAGTATTACAATATAGTCTATTCTAGAAGGATCTCTTCCTACTCTATTTCCTCTAATACCCCTCCCCTGCTTTTGCAATTACCATTGCGTGACAACAATACCATTTCCTATGCCCAGACTACCCATATAATTTTTTGAATTTTACAAAATGAGCATTATTGATTCTCCCTCTATACCGAGTTTAAACCATTCTCTACACTTCAGCTATAACCAACCGATCAAAGTCTAAACCACCCTTTAACTATTTGTGAAGGCTAAAGATACTGAATTAACTAGGCTAATTATAATTCAACCACTGGTTTAACTAAAAGATTTTACTAACTCTAAAGAAAAAAGATGAAGCAGAGGAAAAGAATATGACAAAGAAAAGAAAATTTATACAAATTAACTGAGATACTTACCACTTTCACGCATGGCCTTGAATCACTGATTTTTGATAGAATCCTCGAGATTTTTGATCCGAAACATACCCAACCATGTGTTTTCCAGAGGAACACACATGGTTAAGTATGCTCGGATCAAGAATCAGAAAGATTGTGAAGGCAAGAAATTTTAAAATTAATATTCGAGTAGTTCTGGCTATATTTGAGCCAAGATACTACTATATATGGGTAGAGGAGGTCTAGGCGAAGCTATGGTGTAATTTTGGGTCAGTTTGGCATACTTTGTGTTCGCCGGAGTAGGGTTCCGGCGACACAAAATGCTATATTCGAAGGCTTAGGGAATGATTCGAAGGAAAAGGTTTATGGGAGTGGAAAGGGAATGGTAAGGGCTTTCTATGGTGTTATTTTGAAGGTCATAGGCGTTAATGGCGACTCCCGCCGGCGAGACAGTCCGGCGAGAGCTTTGTACGAGGAAGGAGACGCTTCTGTCTCTAAAGTCTTCAGAGACGACGATATATACGTGTATCATGTCTCTTCAGTTCTCAGCCGTTAGATCATGTAAATTAGACGGTCGAGATTTAATTATCCAAACGACGTCGTTTTGTTTAATTGACGCTTTAGTCTCGTCCGTTTGATCAAGCGAGATGGACGGCTGTGATCACTTGACTTAAACGACGTCGTTTTATTTAATTAGGCACCGTTTCATCTGATCCGTTGATTAGCTGAATCAACGGCCCAGATCATTTAAATTCAAACGGCGTCGTTTGATTTTGAGGCTAGTCGGACAGACTGGGCCAAAATGACTGGGCCTGGTCTGTATTGGGCAAGCCATGTATCTCTTTAACATTTGGCCCAATTTTTGTATCGTATTTGTATTTTTGTATTTTACTTTGTTTTTTTGTATTTTTCAATTTTATATTTATTTTATTATTTTCTGATGTATTTTATTATTTATATTTTATTTTATTATTATTATTTTATATTTATTTTCCAAATTTCCTAGTGTTCGTTCTATAATTTTTAATGGCACTTTCCTAATTAATTCCCTTTTTATCTTTTGTTCATCCAATTTACCAATACTGTATTTCACGTGAGTCAAAAGTTATTTTATTTTGATTTTGGAATTCTTTTACTTGGGGTAAAAATCACGTGCTCACACTTATATATGCACGAATATGCTATTTTGAAAATATTTGGATATAAAAAAAATACTTAGGAAAAAATTGGGTATCAACAGCTGCCACTCTTTACCCGGGAATGATGAATGAGTTGTCGGGTAAAGACATGATGGCCAATTTTGACCGGAAGCGGCGATTTGAAAAGAATTTGACCGAGCTCTGGTTTCTGAGCTGCCTACATATCCCTGGTTTTACAGGAATCAGGCCGTATGTAGTTTAGGAACCATTGACGGAACATGCCGATGGCAATTCGAAAGAGACGGGCACGATGTTTGGGGGGCCAAAAGGTATTTTGAAGCTGATCAGCTGCGGGAACCAGAGCGGGATTGCTCCTGCAGAGACGCCCATTGCTAGCCGGTGTACCTGCAAGTGAGCAATATAGGCGTATGTTGTGCATAAACTTAAACGTGATGCTGGTTCCCGTCGGACCATGAATGCTGTCTTTGGACGGTTAGGATGACGTCCTCGGACCATGATGTCCTGGGCCATGAAGCGCAAAATTAAAGGATTCGCAGGATATGAAATGATGTTCTCGGGCCATGATAATGGTGCCTCAAAACCATGATGCCTTTGAATAATGATGTGTAGGAGAGTGGGTCCTCGGGCCATGGCATGGTGTTCTCGGGCTCTGAGGAAGATGCCTCCGAACGTTGATGCCTTTGGACAATTTGGCGATATTTCAGCCCATGAAATGCAACATTTGGCGGTATTTCAGCCGATGCAAAAAGCGTGAATGGCGATATTTCAGCCGATAGAAATTGAAATAAAGAGGCGATGTTCCAGCCGATGTGAAAGTGAAATGGCGATGTTTTAGCAGATAGAGAATTAAATAATAGTTTGGCGATATTTCAGCCGATGGAGAATTTAAATAATAGTTTGGTGATATTTTAGCCGATTGCAAGATGTGAATAAAAGTGGCGATATTTCAGTCGATGTAAAAAGGATAAAGTGGCAGTATTTCGCCGTGCAAGAAATACAAGGTGGCGATATTCCAGCCATACAAGTGGAGGTAGAGCTTAACCTCGGAAGGCAGACATAATAGCCTTATGCAGATGATGCCGGATGGAGACAACACTTAGTCTCGGAAGGCAAAAAGGTAGCCTTATGCAGATGATGCAGGATGGAGACAACTCTTAGTCTCGGAAGGCAGAAAGGAAGCCTTATGCAGATGATGCAGTATGGAGACGACGCTTAGTCTCGGAAGGTAGAAAGGTAGCCTTATGCAGTGCAGGAAATGTAGGTGGAGACAACGCTTAGTCTCGGAAGGCAGAAAGGTAGCCTTATGCAGATGATGCAAGATGGAGACAACGCTTAGTCTCGGAAGGCAGAAAGGTAGCCTTATGTAGATGATGCAGGATGGAGACAATGCTTAGTCTCGGAAGGCAGAAAGGTAGCCTTATGCAATGCAAGAAATGCATATAGTAAGTAAAAGTTCTCATCTGATAGCTGGCAGCTGATTGTGATATTGCAGCTGCTGAGGATATTATGTGCGGATAGAATAGGCGTAATGGTTCAATGTGATTGCGCAAATATGTTTGTGACTTGGGTGCCTGCATCCAAAGAAAATCGTGAGTTTTGTAAAGGGGAAAGGTTAGTTCTTCTTCCCATGGCTTCCGGCGTCGCGTATCATTGGGGTAGTGTCGCAAAACAGTAGCTATATGGACCATAGTTATGCATGATTTAACAGATATAACATAAGTAGAAAATAGTTTTTTTAAATGAACCAATGACTGCGACGTGGTTCAAAGCATTGCAACCTCTCTTGCTCCAGAATTTTGAGGATCCTCTTCAAAATTCTGCCCCAGTTTACTTGGCTGGCCCTTCTGACGGCTGCACTGAATAACTGAAGAATCAACCTCGGAATTTTGAGGGTCCTCCTCAAAATTCTACCACAGTTTAGTGGGCTAACATCCCTGGTGATGAGCAGCTGAAGACTGACTTCGGAATTTTGAGGGCCCTCCTCAAAATTCTGCCCCAGTTCCAATGATAGGGGGAAATGGACTTTTTATTAAATTGTGACCGAACCCATAGGGCTGCCTACGTATCCCCTCTTAAACGGGAATCAAGTCAGGCTTAGTTCAAATTACATCATAAATAAATCATAGGTGGTTACACATAATATCGTTTCTCTGCGTCTGAGTTGATTGGCTTTGGCCAGACTTCTCTGTCCATTTCTGCAAGAATAAGGGCTCCTCCAGTTAGAACCCGGTGAAACTTGTACGGACCTTGCTAGTTGGGAGAGAATTTTCCCTTGGCTTCATCTTGATGTGGGAATATTTTCTTCAACACCAGCTGCCCTGGCGTAAACTTCCTTGGCTTAACTCTTTTGTTGAAGGCTCTGGACATTCTATTCTAATACAACTGACCGTGGAAAATTGCATTCATCCTTTTCCCATTTATAAGGGCTAACTTCTCATAGCGACCTTTTACCCATTCTACGTCGTCCAACTCTTCTTCTTGTATGATCCTCAAGGAGGGAACCTCTACCTCGGTGGGGATGACCGCCTCTGTACAATAAACCAGCATGTAGGGAGTTGCTCTGGTCGATGTGCGGACCGTGGTGCGGTATCCTAGTAAGGCAAATGATAACTTCTCATGCCATTGTTTATGACTTTCGACCATCATTCTTAGTATCTTCTTGATATTCTTGTTGGCTGCTTCCACAGCTCCGTTCATATAAGGCCTGTAGGGTGTAGAATTCTTGTGTTTGATCTTGAATGTCTCGCACATTGCTTCCGTCAAGTTGCTATTGAGATTGGAACCATTATCGGTAATGATTTATTCCGGAATTCCAAATCGGCACAAAATACGTTCACGGACGAAATCTGCCACAACTTTCTTAGTCACTGCCCTGTATGACGCTACTTCAACCCATTTGGTAAAATAATCAATTGCTACTAGGATGAACCTTTGCCCGTTTGATGCGGCAGGCTCAATAGATCCGATGACGTCCATTCCCCAAGTGGCGAATGGCCACGGTGAGCTTGTTGCAGTAAGCTCGTGGCTCAATAGATCCGATGATGTCCATTCCCCAAGCGGCGAATGGCCACGGTGAGCTTGTTGCAGTAAGCTCGTTTGGAGGCACCTTTATCATGTCTGCATGTATTTGACAACGATGACACTTGCGAACATACTGGATACAATCTGTTTCCATAGTCATCCAAAAATAACCTGCTCGGAGTATCTTTTTCGCTAAGACAAAACCATTCATGTGTGGCCCGCAGGTCCCTATGTGCACTTCATTCAACAGTCTGGATGCTTCTTTTGCTTCGACACACCTTAGTAAACCCAAATCGGGAGTCCTCCTATACAGGATTCCCCCGCTGCGAAAGAAGTTGTTGGATAACCTCCGAAGTGTGCACTTTTGAGTGGCGTTGGCAAGCTCTGGATATTCTCCCGTTGTCAAGTACTCTTTAATATCGTGGAACCATGGTTTTCCGTCTGCTTCTTCCTCAATGTGAGCACAATAAGCTGGTTGATCATAGATCTTCGCTGGGATAGGATCAATGAAATTCGTGTCTGGATGTTGGATCATGGATAACAAAGTAGCCAATGCGTCAGTGAACTCGTTTTGGACCCTCGGGACATGCTAAAATTCTGTCTTTGTGAATCTTTTCCTTAACTCATGTATGTGATGCAAGTAGGGATGTATCTTAGATTTTTTGGTTGCCAAATCTTCTTGAACATAATGTATGAGCAGGTCTGAGTCCCCGATCACTAGTAACTCTTGAGTGTTCATGTTAATGGCCATCTTGAGCCCCAGGATGCAAGCTTCGTATTCAGCCATGTTGTTTGTGCAAGGGAACCTGAGCTTGGCAGATACCGGGTAATGCTGGCCGGTTTCTGATACTAGGACTGCCCCTATGACAATTCCTTTAAAATTGGCTACTCCGTAAAAAAAAACAACCTCCAATCATCGTAGGATTCCGCAATATCTTCTCCTACAAAGGACACTTCTTCATCAGGAAAATATGTTTTTAGGGGTTCGTATTCTCCGCCGATAGGATTCTCGACAAGGTGATCTGCTATGGCTTGACCCTTGATTGATTTCTGAGTCACGTAAACAATATCAAACTCACTCAACAAGATTTGCCACTTGGCAAGCTTGCCGGTAGGCATGGGCTTATGAAAGATGTACTTCAACGGATCCATCCTGGATATGAGATAAGTAGTGTAATCATAGAAATAACGCCTCAATTTCTAAGCTACCCAAGTCAGAGCACAACAGATGCGCTCTAGTAAGGAATATAGGACCTCGTACGGGGTTAAATTCTTACTGAGATAGTAGATGGCCTGCTCCTTTCTCCCCGTTTCATTATGTTGTCCCAAAACACAACCGAGTGCTCCATCTAAAACTGCAAGATAAAGCAATAGAGGCCTTCCTGGCTCGGGAGAAACCAAGACTTGCGGCATTGACAAGTATTCCTTGATTCTGTCAAAGGCTTTCTGACAATCATCGGTCAATCTAGTCGCATCATCTTTCTTCAGCATTTTAAAGATGGGTTCACAAATGATTGTGGACTGGGCTATGAACTGGCTGATATAGTTGAGTCTTCCCAAGAAACTCATCACGTCCTTCTTGTTCTTTGGTGGTGGCAATTCTTGAATGGCTTTGACCTTTTATGGGTCCAATTCTATTCCTCGATGACTCACGATGAAGCTTAGTAGTTTTCTGGCAGGAACCCCGAATGCACACTTGGTGGGATTCAGTTTCAAATTGTACCTTTTTAGTTTGTTGAATAACTTTCTCAGATCTTCCATATGATCAGTGGATTTCTTGGATTTGATGATGACGTCGTCAACATATACCTCGATCTCCTTGTGTATCATGTCGTGGAAGATGGTAGTCATGGCTCTCACGTATGTGGCACCAGCATTCTTCAACCCAAACGGCATCATTTTGTAACAATACATCCCCCATGGCGTGATAAAGGCTGTTTTCTCTGCATCTTCCTCATCCATCCATATTTGATGATACCCAGCGAAACAATCGACGAAAGAATGCAACTCATGCTTGGCACAGTTGTCGATAAGAATGTGTATGTTTGGCAAGGGGAAGTCATCTTTGGGACTGGCCCGGCTGAGATCCCGGTAGTCGACACAGATTCTAACCTTTCCGTCTTTCTTTGGTACTGGCACGATGTTGGCTAACCATGTTGGATACTCTACCACTTTGATAACCTTAGCTTTGACTTACTTAGTAAACTCTTTTTTGATTTTCAAACTCATGCCGGGCTTGAATTTCCTGAGCTTCTGCTTTACCTTCGGACAGGCTAGATCTGTGGGCAACTTATGAGCTACAATGGACGTGCTGAGACCAGTCATGTCATCATACAACCGGGCGAATATGTCCTTATATTCTTTTAAAAATTCAGTATATTCTTCCTTCTCTGATGGCGACAAGTGAATACTGATGTGAGTTTCTTTGACATTTTCTGTATTTCCCGAATTAATGACCTCAGTTTCTTCCAGGTTGGACTTAGGTCTATTCTCAAAATTCTCAACCTCTCTGATGACCTCTTCAGGTATCTCATCTTCTTCTGAGTCTATGTCCTTTTGTTGTGTTTTTTCGTTGCAAGTCACAGTCGTTTGTTCATCGTCAAGATAAGTAATAGTAATGCTGTATAAAATAGAGAAAATAATAAGCGAGATATATATGATAAACTGAAATGCTTTGATTAAATCCACAATTATTTGAAACATCGGAGCTCTTTTCGAAATAAAAGATAATACGGAAAGAAAATCAACTAGTAAAGTAAGCTAAAAAAAGAGATGCATGGAGCTTTTGTTTAGCCTTGCTACCCCGAAACCTTTCGGCCCCTGACGGTCCTAATTGACCAGTTGCTGAGGCAGTCCGCTCTATTCACAGCTTGTATGGAAGGGCCTTCCTCCCCTTCCTCCTCGAAAAGAACACAACAGTCCATATCATCATCCTCCAGGAACAAATTCTTCATGGCCGCCAATGCTTCATCTTCTTCTAACCTATCTATGGTGTCTGCCAGTTGGAAGTTCTGCTCCAGGCTAGGTATCGGAAGCTCCAAGGGATAGTAGGGGCCGCGCCAAGGTGGCGACCAGTTCTGGAATTCCTCCCAAGTATAACTGTACCCTAAGCCAAATGTAGTATCGTGCTTATTTAGTTTGATGGGCTTAGTGATTCCCTGAAGATTTTTACCGAGTCCCTTTCCAGGCTCATACACACACCAATTCAGGATACTTTCGATCTTGTTGTCCCACCACTTATCCTTATCTACAGCGTTGACCCTTTTGATATGGTGGTATGTTTCTCTGCCTATTCTCCTTCTTCCCCCGATCATTGGGATGGTCTGGCGACTATATTTGGGGTTACTACCATCGCCATTAATGATCACCTTTTGGTGGTTCCATTCGAACTTTAATGCCTGATGTAGGGTCGATGCTACGGCTCCAGCAACGTGGATCCACAGGCGTCCTAACAGCAAGTTCTAGGATGCCGGGACGTCTATCACTTGGAAGTCGACGTCGAACCATGTTGGTCCCATTTGTAAGCATAGGCTGATTTCTCCAATAGTAGATCTCTAGGACCCATTGAAGGCTTTGACATTGATAGCCCAATCTTTGATCTCGTATAGGTCTTTCCCCAGAGTTCTGAGAGTTACAAGTGGACAGATGTTGAGGCTCGATCCTCCATCGATCAGAACTCTAGTGATGAAATAATCTTCGCATTGCACAGTGATGTGCAGTGCCTTGTTGTGGTTCAAACCTTCTGGCGGCAACTCGTCTTCGTGGAAGGTTATTTTATGGCTCTCCAGCACTTTCCCCACCATATTCGCCATTTCACCCCCGGTTATATTGCTGGGAACATAGGCTTCGCTCAGTATTTTCATTTGGGCATTTTTGTGAGCGTCTGAACTCTCCAGAAGAGCCAAGATAGATATATGTGCTGGTGTTTTGTTCAATTGTTCAGTGACCGAGTACTCCTTAGCCTGTACTTTCCTCCAAAGATCGTCGGGCCCTGTTTCAATAGTCCGTCCCAGGGTTTGCTTACTGGATTCGGTTAGGTGCTCTATGGTGTAAACCCTTCCTATTCTAGTCATTCCCTGTGCGGCAATTGTTTCCTCTGTCTTGATCTTTCCTTTCCTCCTAGCTTCAGCAGTGTAATCCTATGGTATGGCATTTGAGTGGAATGGTGTTATGTCTGACATTGCTACCGGAATAGGTACCATTGGTGGTACCAGAGCAACTTCAAAGGGTGCAGGTGCCTTTGGAACTTTAAATTCAACCTCGATTGACCCGGGCGCCTTTGTAGAGGGACGTGCTTTAAATTCAAGAGGTATAGACATATTTACTTCGTCGTCCCTGGAGGGCTGATTTTGCACAACAATTGGGTTAAGGGTAAATGCTGGTTTGTTTAGTTCATCCTCTTCAGCAATCAAACCAATCGACCCTTTGGGGTCCTAATCATCCTTAATCTCGATCATGTGAATGTCTCTACCTTTGTGGTCAGGCAGAGGGTTGTTACTAACATTAGGAGTAGGCTCCTTTGCTACAATGACCTTATTGTCGATCAGGGTCTGAATCTTGTCTTTCAATGAACGACACTCGTCAAGGGTGTGTCCCTTCATGTCGGAATGATACACACAGGTCTTGTTGGGGTTGACCCACTGGGAGGGATTTTCTGGAGATTTGGCTGGGATAGGAGTGACGTAACCAGCAGCTTTAAGTCTTTCATATAGTTGGTCAATCAGTTCAGCGATGGCTGTGTATTGTCTGGGAGGTTTGCGGTCAAAATTTGGTCTAGGTCTTGGGAAATTTTGATGGGTGGGTGGTGATTAGTAGTGACAGGATTGTGCGTTATAATCTTGGTAAACAGGTGCTGGTTGAGATTATCTGGGTGATGTGGGTTGATATGTGAGAGGTGGAGAGGACTGGTAAACGGGATGTGGATAGAAGGGTGTGGGTGCTTGGTAATTCGGGATGGGCCGATATGTAAGTGGAGGTGACGGGTAAGTGTGGTATTTTGGTGGTGATTTGGCTCCCTGTGCGACCATTACGGTACTTACATCCTTCATTTTGGAGGTGCCACCAGTCTGCAAAGCCTTATTGGTGGCTTGCAGGGCTTCAAGATTTGTAACCATACCATTCTTAATGCCCTCTTCGATTCTTTCTCCATGTTTGATGATATCAGAGAACGTTTGACCCTCGATCAGCATCAACCTCTCGTAGTATTGGGGATCCTGAGCCCGAACGAAGAATCTATTCATTTGATATTCTTCCAGGGTCGGCCTAACCTTTGCAGCTTCTGACCTCCAATGAGTTGCATACTCGCGGAATGTTTCGGTGGGCTTCTTCTTCAAATTCTGTATACAGAACACATCCGGTTCGTTCTCTGTATTGAATCGGAATCTATCCATGAAGTCCGATGCCATATCTACCCAACTCATCCATTTCTTGGGGTCCTGGCTGATGTACCAGGATAGTGCATCTCCTTTAGGGCTCCTCATGAAGAGCTTCATATGGATCTTCTCATCCCTTCCAACTCCAACTAGCTTATCGCAATATGTCCTCATGTGCACTCTGGGATCCCCTGTCCCATCAAACATTTCGAACTTGGGAGGTTTGTACCCCTCCGGAAGTTCAACATCTAGCTGAATGCATAGGTCTTCATAATTTAACCCTTTAATACCTTTGTTACCTTCCACGCCCTGAACTCAGCTAGTTAACTTCTTGAGCTCTGCCGCTAAGTTCCCGATAAGGAGTCCTTGTCATCAGACTTAGGTGCATTCGAGATTGGTTGGGTGTAGAGGGGTACAGTATCCACAAAAATAGGAGTGTTGTGGAGATGGTCATTTGTGGTGTTCAGTGGCTCGGGAATGAGTAGTGGAGTGTTATTTGGAGTATGGCATGTGTTGCAGTGTTGGGTATGAGCGGGTTGTATCTGTGGTTGTGGGGTGTTTTGTGGAGGTGCAGGGTTCTGGGTGTTGACATCAGGAGCGGTGAGGGAAAATGATAGGTTCGCCAACTTCCGAACCTAATCCAGTTCTTCTCGGATTTTCAATAGCTTTTACTCCAGTTGGGTAGCAGTTTCCTTAGCAACCGGGGTACCCTGAGGAATCTCGATCTCCTTTATGGCGCTTGGATCTCCCATTCTACCTTTGTTTTTGTTCCGGATTGGACTCGGAGGAGGAGGAGGTGGAGGGTCCTTGGATCTTGTGGAGTATGCGGATGGTGCCAGAATGCACGAACTAACCTTTGGGGAGGGGAATAAAAATTAAAGAAAAACAAAAAAGGTAGCAAGTTAGTGCGGGTTATAAGGAGAAAATGTTGCAATATTTAAACACATAGTACAAGAATATGAATCGTGTCCTAATTTGGGTGCCCCGTTGTGCCCGAGGTAGACCTAGAGACAAATAGTTTTGGAGAACTTATAACGCTAAATGCCTCATTTTATTGATAAAAATAAGACGAATCCAAAACCATGCTAAATAACAGAAAGTAAAATGTCACTAGTGGCCATTGGCCTTATTACATCGTTAAAGCAAAATAAAAGACTCCTAACTACTTGGTCCCGGAAGGACCTTCCCCAGATTTGGCATCTTTGTCTCCCTCGAACAGCTCCACCAACTCGTGTAGTCCTAGCAGCAAGTAGGCTTGGGCCAAATGTAAGCATGCATTTTCTTCAACGTTTTGGAAATCTTCAATCCTCTTGATAAACTTTACTTCCAGCTCTACTAGACCCCGCTCCAAATACCCTAGCTGCTTGTTGGCGTTGACAGCCATATTTTTCCATTCCTCGATAAATTTCTGATGGGCTTCTTGTATTTACCGGTGCTCATTTTCACATTCTCGCATTCTCTTGTGTAGTTTATTATACTTAACACATGCTTCAGTATGCTCGTCGATAATTCTGTGACCTCGAACGAACCCGGGCTGACCCATGTCGTTGTCCTCCAACCAACCCAAATAGTGCGACACACAACCGGCATGATACCTATCTGTCTCAATGGATCCCTTGCCCAAAATGATTTTGCAATGCCACAAATGCTGAGCTTGGCACCTGTGAGGGCTATCGTCATCCTGGAAATCAGCTTTAAAGTGGCTCGTTTTATCGACCCTTGGTATGATTTGTTTTCTTCCAGCTTGCCTCATGGAACAGAGAGGAATGTAGGGATAAGTTCCTCTCAACTCAATCAGTATGAGAAATGGTGCATCTCGGGGTCAAACAATGAATTCATCTGTGGGGAACCACTCAAACATCCATTGCACCTGGTCTTCTTTCAGATTTTCGAACAATTCTACCCATCCTCTGGCGTCCTCCGGCTGAGCGAACAATTTAGGCATATAATTCATACGTCTTGGCTGGTGGAAGGCGATATGATCATCCTAATCTCTGCGTAGGATCTCTTGTCGGTATTCCTCTTTCTGGAGGTGTTCCATGAGCCAAAGCTGAAGTAATAAGTTGCAACCCTCGAATGACTGCCTTGTTGTTGACAGTTGTTCAAGGTGCAGTATATCTCGGCGACGATCATGGGCACTATACTGAAAGTTTGCCCACCAATCCCTTCCATCAAAGTCTTGGTTACCATGGCTAGTCTGGTGTGGATCCTAGCCTTTTTAATAGGGAACACGATCATCCCCAAAAAGCAAAGCATAAAGACAAAGACCCTTCTATGGACATGCCCCAATGAGGTGATAGCAAATTCATCTGAATATGTGTGGTATGACTTGTTATGGCCATACCTCTCATATAGATAGTCAAATGGGATGTAAGAGTCTTTCAAACAAATCAAGTCTGGGTTTTTCTTCAGTCCCATCATCTTAAGGAAACCCCTTCCTTTACGATTCTCTGGCATAAGCAAACCCCGAGTCTCCTAAGGAATTCCAGCTAAACCCCCTATCTCTTCAAGTAAAGGGGTCATTTCAAGGTCCCCAAAGCGGAACACGGACTTGTCACTACCCCAGAACAATGTCATAGCCTCTATGATTCTGTTGTTAGGCTGAATCTCTAGACGAGAAGGCAGATTCCCTAAGAACTTGCGGACGAGTGTCTGATCACTACAATGGAGGTCTTTCCACTAATTCAGCACCCTTGGATGAATGTTTGTTACCATGCCAAATCTGGGGATCTCGTGGCTCATTTTCTGCAAAACAGAGTGTTAGGCCCTTACCCCCACCAGACTCGACTATTTAAACCAATAATTAGCATATCAAACACTTAAGTTCTCCAAATAAATGCACAGAACATGGAGGCGTCCGTTTGGGTTTCAAGGAAATCCGGTGCACTTCGGACAAGGCTATATTAATGAGTCATTATGTGGACAACATAACTGACTCGGCTAGGTTTGACCATGATGCATGTACAATTTAAATGGAATAAGGTTTCTATTGGGGTATTAGACAGGTACCCTTGATCAGATAACTCAAAAGGGAAAGGCACGGAACCGTCGACTGCACCGCTGATCGACTGGTTTTACCGCAAATATGCCTTTGCCAAATTTAGGGGGTGATAGTATTGGAAGTGCGCAACTACTCATTATAAGCGCTGCTATAGTATTCGTTTGGCACGAGTGGAATATGATGTTGAAGATGCAATTTACAAGGATGAAACAAATTGACATGTATTTTCACGTTCATACAATAAAGTTTACAATAATTGCTCAAAATTACAACAGCATTGACGGGAAAAGCGGTAAATAAAAAGAAACAAAAGAAACAAGTCAGTTTCAAATAAAAGCATTAAATAAAAGAAATAAAGAAAGCAATAATGTCACGTATAGCATGCAATGGTAAAAGCCTAAAGATTTCCCCAGCAGAGTCGCCATGCTGTCGACGCCCCCTTTTTCCTCACGGAATCGGGTTCACGACATTCGGGAAGACAACTCTTTTCCCGTTTGTGAATTGGGTTTTTGGATTTTGGAGAGTCGCCATCTAATGATTTTAGTGCATTAGGACACTTTTAGAAGAATTAAAGATGCATACCAGAGTTTTGGGTAAGGGCTTGAAATTATTTCGAGGGGAAGGTGTTAGGCACCCCTTAAGATCCACTAGTGTGGTTCCCGCCCATGCTACAATTGTGACTTTGAATGCAAACGCGATTAAACAAACAAGTATCGCAAATACAAAATAAGAAGTATAAAAGGGTTAAAATAAGTGCTGAAATTCAGAAAGGCAACAGTTTGGTTATAAAAGAAATATGCAAGTAAAGGGAAAGGGGTCAAACAATTGGTGCAAGCAACCTGAAAATCGTGCGAGGAACAGAAGTGGAAAGTGCAACAGCTTTTAAAATTCTGAAAATTGTTAAACTAATAAATAGGGAGGGGGGTCCTAGGCTTATACATTGCATGGATCATTTGCACAACACTGGTACCCAATTGTACGCATAGTGTTATCGTGTAATCATCATCTCCATCTCTACCCTTCCCACCCTGTTAAGGTGTTAAAGCGCGAAATGGTATCGTTTACTTATTGCATGTTATTACCCGTCCCGATCCTATCAGTCCCGAAGGGAAATGGACTACTAATCCTAAAGAGAAAGGTGTATGGGCCTTTTAGAAGTTTTAAAGGATTAAAATGCTAAGGCGTCAATCAAAATAAATAGTTTCAAATAGAAGGGGATCAAACAAGCATTCAGAGCTAAAATATGCCTCCTTAAATCATCAAAATCAAAGAGTTTAGCATGTCTTCCTCTTACTGATTTTGGTCTTATTTAAATAAAGCGACAAGCGGACTGGTTCAACACATATTTTTAGGCAAAAAGTCTACATTAGGCATACTCGAATGCAGTTGTTTGAAAGCTGATCTGATTGACTTAAGTGTTAATTAGAACTAGCTGCGACGTATACTGACTTTAAAAAACAAACGCACAAACCTAACAGGGGTTACTGATTTTTAACGGGAAGATAAGAGTTGCAGCGAGTATTATCTCTATTTAGGTTCAAAAACATCCAATAGGCATGCTTTCTATGACTTAGACATTAATAACACCCTAAGAATATGGCTTCTACATGCAGTTTTATTATTATTTACCTACAAATAGTTTGCCTAATGTCATTTGCAAATGCAGTAGTTTGGTAGACCATGTTTTATATGAAATTGCGGAATAATTAGGCGTTAACCTATATGCATGATATCTACGCGTGTTTGCAGGAATTAAAGATTAACCTATGAGCATGATTTCTAGATGTGAGTTTTGCATAAATTAGAGTTAAAAACATATTGGCATGATTTCTAGGTGGATATGCAGAGATGAGAGTTAAAACCTATAGGCATGATTTCTAGGCATTTGCAGAAATAAAAGAAATTTTAAACCTATAGGCAGGATCTCTACCCTTGGTGCAGAAAATAAATCCCCTCCCATTTCTTTACTAAATTTCCCAGAGTTTGTACAAATTATTACAACCCAAAAGAAACAACTGAAATAATAAAATACATCAGAAATCCTCAGCTACATACGAGAAGCCTAATCAAGACTTGAGGCCTAATAATATGAGATTGAACCATTTCCGAGATCCAGATTTCCAAGCCTTCTCTTATCTAAGGTGTTTCTGAGATCCAAGGGATTTCAGGAACCCCAGGTAGTGCATACACCTAAGATATTCATAGAAATTGAGTTGTGCAGTGTGGAAGGGTCAGCTCTTATGTATCCAAGTTCAGAGGGAACTCTAGGGTCCCAAAGCAAGGCTCACACAAGAGAGGCAGAACTTAAATTCTAGTAGTTGAGTGTTAGTGCAATAGAAAAGGGTAGGAGGACTACCCAGGCAGGTTGGTGGTCATGCCCAGCCACAATAAGACTGGCACACCCCTGACCAACATATGATCAATCATTTAGGGATTACAGACCCATTGGAGGTCAAGCCATGGCCTGAACAGTAATCAGGAGTACTGCCAGGCCAAGGCTGTTACTCAGCATACACAATGGGGAATGGGGATGGGAAATTGACAAGCTTAGGATCCCAAAGGATCCAGTTCATAGCCATGGACAATGATTTCAGGCATTGCCATGTTTTCTGAAATATAACTTAAAGCATACAAAGGGGTATGAGGGTTTGGGATTCATAAAGTATCAAATACATGACAAGCAACTGACAGGATGCATATGTAATTTAAATACGGAACTACAAAGGGAAAGCATAAACATGTCACAGCATGCTAGAAACAAATGTCAACTAAAATAAATAGATAGAAGTAGGCAGAAGTAAAACACATTGTTGTTGAGACATGTAAATTAACTGGGACATACCAGTAGAGAAGCAGAAAAGTGCAGAAGAAAGTAGAGTAAACAAAGTCCACAGCAGCACAAGTATCAGAAAGAAAGAGAGTTTTTAAGTGAGAGTGATTTTTGAACTCAAATTGCTTTCTGTGTTCGTGTGTGTTCAAAGAGAAGGGAGGAGAGTATTTATAAATTTGAAAACATGTAGAGAAATAAGGTAACAAGTACAAGTCTAACACAAATATGGCATGGGTACAAATCAGAATCAAATTAGTATAGGATTCCCCTTCAATCAGGGGATTTTTATTCAAACGGATAATAACAGGTTTTAAATAAAGAAAGGGAGAATAGACTGTAAGCACGTGATTTTTGCCCTGTATGAAAATAACTCCTAAAAAATAGACGAAAATAATTTTAATTGATTTTTAGGTGTTTTTCTTTATTTAGTTACATTTCAAACATTTTAAAAAAAATCATAGAAAAAAAAAGAAGCCATAAAAATGTCACATTTTAATTTCAAGCTGACTTAGGTTTAATTTGCATTTAGGAATTAATTACATTGAGCTAATTGTGCTATTAATCAAAAATTTAAAAAAAAATGATGATCATTTTTACATAGTTAAATAATTAGCTTAATTTTACAGTTTGAATTAATTTAGGAATTTAGTTTAGGCTTTTAATTAATTAAAGAAAGAAAAGAATAACAAAAAGAAGAGGGAAGTGAAAAGGCTTGGTCTTAAATTCAAGTTGGCCAAACATTTGAAAAGCCTAAAAATTTTCCCCCCAAAACCAACCCCAAAATATTTTTCCCCCAAAACCAACCCCAAAATATTTTCCCCCCAAAACTATTCCCACCCCATCACTATAAATACACACACAATACACAATATAAAAAAAAAGAAGGGGAATATTCTGCAGAAAAGTAGCGCCGGAAATACAAGATCGAAGATGCTTATTTCTGTCTCTTCATTTCCTTTTCGATTTTGAAAATTCAGAAAACAGAACTAAAAATATACAAACGAAAGTATTTTGCTGCTTCCTCTTCTCATTTTCAATTTTCGTTCTCAAATTATGGAATGTGATTGAGTGGTGGTCATGTTCGAATCCGTGGC
>MU682282.1:33152-87203 GCA_026770625.1 Nicotiana glauca
GGATCAATTCGGTGACTTGAGACACCATTATATTCTCAAGTGGCGACTCTAAAAATTTAAATAACCAATCCCGTTCCGACCGTCCTTTAATTGGAAAAACTCTTTTTTTATT
This sequence comes from Nicotiana glauca, assembly GCA_026770625.1. NCBI lineage: Eukaryota > Viridiplantae > Streptophyta > Magnoliopsida > Solanales > Solanaceae > Nicotiana > Nicotiana glauca. The sequence continues at coordinate 33,265 of MU682282.1, forward strand.
TATATCCCTTCGCCGGGGTGTAATCGCCGTAAAAAAGAGGTGTGACAGCTCTGGCGACTCTGCTGGGGACCTCAAACCCAGAATTTCGGTTCAGGGTTTAAGAATTCGAGCTTAGAATAATTGTTGTATTTTGTTATATCTGCTTTTCCTACATGCTTCATGCTAAATGTGCAAATTGTTACCGCTTTGATATTATCTGAATTTTAATAAACTGTGCCGATACCCTTCTCTCTTTATCTCTGGGGATGTGCTTACTTGCTGAGACTCCCTATTCTGTTAGTGTCATACCTTAAAATAAGAAAGAGGCCGGATAAGTTACTAAGCCGTCTGACCCCGCGGGTCACCGGTAAGTTGCCCCCTCCTCGGTTCGAGTTGTCCGCTCGGATACACTGTATAGAACACTGACCCAGGTTTTTGAACATATAATAACTTGACTTCATGCCGGATCCATAGTAGGAAACGTTTATTTGCATCATGCTGCATTTGACTTAGGGGAGAATAACAGGTTTTTATTCAAACGGATAGTAACAGGTTTTAAATAAAGAAAGGGAGAATAGACCATGTAAATAGAATGATTGTTGCCATAAAAGAAGCAGTAAGGTAACACAATGGGCAATTAAGTCTAAGTACAAGATGTAAAATTATTTTTGAAAAGATTCAGGGAGGCCAATCGAAGGAAAAGAATCAATTATCCCTTAACGGGCAAGTAAAAATCAGAATTTCACCAAGGAAAAGTTTTGAAAATTACTCACAAATTACATAAAGAACTAAGTATATATATACATGCATGCACAAGTAATAGGCATGTGAAGCCAAGTTATGGCAAAATAACTAAGAGGCATGATAGTCAAGTTTCAGTGCTTAACAATAGAGAAAAACATCAGAAGCATGCAAAGAACTCAGAACCAAAAAATAGTCAAGAGAATGGAAGCACACTGCAATTTCAATGAACGAGTTGTACAAACAATAAGAGATTGAATAGTCCCTAAAGAAACTAGGGTTTTCGAAAATCAAATGAGTTTACAGAAGATGAGCAGTCAAACAAACAAACAAGTTTAGGATCTCGGATGAACCCCCAAAATTAGGGTTTTCACTCATGCTAAATCAGATATAGGAGAAGGTAAATCAAGTGAATAACAAACAGAAACTCAAACGAGATCCCAAAATTAAGGTTTTTAACATGCTAACTCAGATGAAAATAAGGTGGACCAAACAACCAATAACAAGCAGACCAGGAGACTCAAACAAATTCCCCAAGAAAATTAGGGTTTTCAACATGTGAGTTCAGATAGAAGATAATACAAACAAACACAGTAAAAAACATGTCGAGATTCAGAGAAGAGATGTTCGAGATAAAATAACATGAAACCCTAGTTGAGAAAAAATGGAGTTTCTGAAAGCAATCATTAAAGAATCTTTGAGAAAAACACAAAGAAGGTTCACACACACACAAATCCAGAAAAGATCTAAAATAAATCGAAGGAACCTTAGAGATTAGGGTTTCATAAGAAACCCAATAGACGAGATAGGCTTTGAAAACCATCAATCTGAGCAGAGAAGTCAAAGATGTGTTATGGTTAGCCTTATGGGCTCATGTTCGAACTTGGGAAAAGATTCAAGATTTATTTCTACATAACCAAGACACCCGAAGCGATAATTTCTATTCACAGTAGTTGCCCACAACACCCAAATACCGGTAAAAAATCTCTTATAAACTAAGGTCTTATTGCAACACTTTCACATACTACCAACGATAAATGAAACATGCAATAAACCGTAACCATTTCTCAGCTCAACCATTCATGAAGTCGCTTCCCTTTTGACTAATACCACAGCAGATTCTGAGCCGAACCTCGATATTATCCTTCCAACAAACTGAAATCAAATCCGTTCATATTCATTAGTGACCCCAACGATCATCTCGAATCCAACACACCACTCTGGTGATATGACACCCCAATGCAGGCCTAAGCCACAACTTGCATAATACATGCACCAATAAGAAACAGTCTAAATATACTCAAATCATGAAAATGACCCCAAACGAAAGAACCGTACCTCAAGCTCATCAGTACCATCACAACACAAAGCCGAGACACCATCTCACATCATAGAAATAGAACAGCTGAGTCTACCCCGAAAGGTCATATCTCAATGTAGCCTCGCTACAACGTACGATCCTATCCAAACACCGCTACACATGAAACACCCCAAGTCACTACGATCAAAATCGACAACCACGCATAATTTGATGTCTGGAACCAAAGCAATTCATTACACCCAAGGTGAAACAAATAACATACGCCACACAAGTCTGATAGAATATAACCGGTACATAAATCATCGAGCAACACCCAATTACTCTTCCTGCTCGACTTCCACTATGAATCCCCAAAAGAACCGCACCACATGTGCCCATAACCAATGAATCATAACGTCTCAAAGCACAATAGCAACTCATAGATCTCCCCAGATCGCTAACAAGATCACTAACGATCGAATCAACATATCCCTTAACAATAAAATTTCGGGGCCAACCAAGCCAACTCAAGCTAAACAAGTATCCACATCGGCCTACCAACGAACTCATTACCGAGAAGCCTGAAGCTGCTCCTTCCACTACTACAACTACTGCAGGAAACGTACGATACGGTGCCTGGCACCAAATCAATATCGAAATCTACAACTTCGCCCGACGACATGCCTGGCCACAAGAAACGCATCCGAAAAGTCCCTCAACACCGGAACTGAACCAATGGTAGAAACCTCTGCACTGACATCCATCACGAATGTCCAATTAAGAAAAGTAGTCCTCCCCAGCCATCCGCTGGTCTTTGGAATACAAACCACTCTGCTAGAACATAATCCGATGCACCTCGCCACTCAACTCGTGGAATTTTCTGGCATAGCCCATAGCGCAATAGTCTAGAATAACCCAACACTGAGACAACCATTCTACACCCCAACATCATATCCAAAATCTAACTTACCAAGCAAAGAAAGATCCACTCGGGCCTCCAAATCTCAATAGCCGCTAAACGGTGCCGATACACACGATTCACGACCACTACGTAGTTTGTACCTAAGAACTCCCAGTCTCTAACTCCATATAGCACACGAATCACCATAGATCTCGAATTCCGCCGTATGAATACATATCACCTCTCATGTACCCAATCATTCCATGAAAGATATTCTAAAAATTTCCCCTATGCCTTCAAACAAAATCAGATATCGACAATCGACCTAACAAGAAAGTGCCGCAATACTGCCGAAGTATCATCAGTTAACTCACATTACCCCTTTCCGAGACAAATGCTCTCGTCAAATCACTTCCATTAGCAGTACCATTTTCCTTGATTATGTGAGGCTACCCGTTGTCTAAGAGTTTTACGAACTTCCCTTCAGAACTGAACTGTAACCTAGCACATGCCAGTCTCGGTCCTCTACAATATATCGCATATACCATACCATCCAAGGATAACATGAAAACTTTTATCTCCCTTCTGAGCCACATAAATCTATGTACTCAACTAGTAAAGAACTCTCCATTGGTCCCATCTAGAAGAAAAATCATTACACATTCCATGTATCTCATGCCCATAGAAAATATACGTCTCCAAACCGTGGTAGAAACCATCAAGAACTCTCCCAACTCCATTTGCACAAACTAAATCGCTGGCACTGAATCATTCTAACCAAACCAAGCTAAGCAAGCCGTCAAAACCCAAGGGCATTGCTTCGAATTGCCTGCACGAATTCATTACCTTGAATACACACAAAGATTTAATCACAACCTTACCATACCGATTCCGTCTTCTATGAAGATACTTCATCTATCAAAATTTCCTTCTGTTTCATCCTCAACTTGATATTTCCTCTTTCTGTAACACCACAATGCCTTACCTAGGCTTACCACATGAGACCCAAGCACGAACCACACTGTCTGAAACCCATAAGTCACTGAATACTCTCCCTCGAATATTCCCAAAAACACCACATTCTCTAGCACTTTATTCTAAAGAACTTCTTGTGAATCTAAATCCGTTGTCTTTAATTTCCTGATGCTGATGCATAGAATCCCATAATTAACATACAAATACCACAAATCTGAACCTCTTCCAATGAAAACACAGTTTCTAACCATACATGCAACTTTAAGATACTCGATTGTTCCCTATAGACTCTTGAACACATTAGAACCATTTTCGAAAGTCATTCTCTCTTATTCAAACTGCAAATCACCTGACCTGACGGACAGAACCACCTGTGCCTCATTGGCACTCCAATACCACAAAATGATATCTTCATCCCAATACAACCAAGCAACTTCCTGCTCTATACGCCAAGCATCCTTTGCCAATAACACTCTAGACATTCCATGATTCCCATACTATATAAAGCATAATATGACCTTTGTCACAATTTTGCTTCGCTCGTGCCATCCTCGGCTCAATTTCTGTAACCAGAACTGATTTGACAGCATGCCTCAACCCGGAACCAACATAGTACATAACCGTGAAATCAGCTAATCAACAACAACCTTCCCAACTTGGCTCGAATCCATATATCAGGACACACTCAATAACCCATAACACTTTTACTCTAATGATGCCACAATACCATAGTAATATTAAACTCAAATCATTTACAAGTTTTGTGAAAACATAGATCATCTAGTACTGTAATCCTCTGCAAATCTCACATTCATCCCCACATCAGTTGAGTCCACTCTCTTAAGCGACCCGAAATTTCAAATTTCAACACGTACCCTTCCATTACATATGAGATCTTCTAACATACACCAAGGGATCATACCTCTTAAGAACACTCCGCATGAGATACCCCACCTGCTTCGCCTCAATTTAGTATTTCTGCATACCTTCCACCATGATACATATTACATAGTCATTTAGTCTTCCTGGGTCTGAACTCATAACACCACATGTAATGCACTTCCCTCCCCAACTAGGAGACACGAAAATATTCTTCACACGCCCATAACCTGGGCTACACATCAAATCACAATAGGAATCGAACACTTAACAATTCATCTATTATCCAACAGACTTCTTCATCACTACCGAGTTATATAGATACATCTCATAGTACTAACATACTCATCACATGGATATCCAACCGCCATTCCGGCTAATAGGGACAATACGGAATATATATGTTCAAAACACTTGCTCACATAATCAGCACCTCGGTGCTCAGCAATATGGGATAGAACACTTGGGTTGTCAAAGTCATCGGGTTGAAAGTCAGTCAGGAAGTCGAAGCGATTCAAGGCAAGTCCAGGGAAGCAAGTCGGAGTGAAGCTCAGCGGCAGGGGTGTGCCTAGCAAGAATGCCAGCAACTAACCACCATTTTATATTAACAAGGTCTTTCTTTGATTGAAACAGGGGCAGAAAATTTTTTGGTTTGTCTATTTTATTGAAGTCAAGTGCCCACCTAGAGAACAAGGGAATACATTTCAAGCTTTGCAGTCAGGTGCCCACCTGGAGAACAAGGGAAGTACAATTCCAATTTTCGCTTTCAATTTTCAATACTTGATAACATGAAGTGCCCAGCAACAAAACTGGGCCAGAAAATTTCCTTTGTTTGTCTATGTTGTTGAAGTCAGGAGCCCACCTGGAGAACAAGGGAATACATTTCAAGTTCAGCAATCAGGCGCCCACCTGGAGAACAAGGGAATACATTTCAAGTTCAGCAATCAGGCGCCCACCTGGAGAACAAGGGAATACATTTCAAGTCAGCAGTCAGGCGCCCACCTGGAGAACAGGGGAATACATTTCAAGTTCAGCAGTCAGGCGCCCACCTAGAAAACAAAGAAATACGTTTGAAGTTCAGCAATCAGGCTCCCACTTGAAGAACAAGGGAAGTACAATTCAAGTTTTAGCTTTCAAATTTTTAGTAATATTTGGTAACATGATGCGCCCAGCTACTAAACTGGGGTAGAAAATTTTCTTTGTTTGCCTATTTTTGTTAAAATCAGGAGCCCACCTAGAGAACAAGGGAATACTTTTCAAGCGACAGCAGTCAGGAGCCCACCTAGAAAATAAGGGAATACTTTTCAAAGTTTAGCAATCAGGAGCCCACCTGGAGAACAAGGGAATACATTTCAAGCGATAGCAGTTAGGAGCCCGCATGAAGAACAAGGGAATACTTTTCAAGTTCATCAATCAGGAGCCCATCTGGAGAACAAGGGAATACTTTACATGTTCAGTAATCAGGAGCCCACCTGGAGAACAAGGGAATACTTTTAAAAGTTCAGCAATTAGGAGCCCACACGGAGAATAAGGGAATATATTTCAAGCGACAGCAGTCAGGAGCCCACCTGGAGAATAAGGAAATATCTTTCAAGTGTTAGCAGTCAGGAGGCCGCCTGGATAATAAAGGCATATATGTCAAATTTTAGCAGTCAAGCATCACTCAGAGGAATGGCAAAACATCTCCGATCACAAGTTCAAGGCAACAAGAACCGTGAGATCATGACATTTATAGGATTTTTGTAATTCATAGACCATAGTTTAGGCTAGCTTCTTTTTATTTTGACACGGTGTAATAAGGGGGTCAACAAGTAGTAGCAACAGCAACAGCAGTGAAATCACAGCTCATGGTAGTCCCAGCTACCAAACCTTCCCGAACTACACTGACCTGATTCCTTTTTAGCCAAGGATATGTAGGCAACCTCAGAACCAGGGTGCGGTCAAATGTTTCAAAGATGCTTCACACGGAGTAATTGTTTGTATTTTTGTTTGTGCATTTTAACTAATGGAAAATATAAAAAATATATTTGGCTTTTGCATTTTGGATTTAATCTCACATCTTAGGATTAATTAGTAGTCAAGTTACTTTAAAAATAAAGAAAATAACAAAAATATTTCATCTTTGTATTTTTAACTATTAATTGTTGAATTTATCATGAGCTTCCTTTAATTAGGACTTAATCAATTTTGAGGAAATAATTAGTTTAATTTTGGGAATAAATTAGGTCTTTATTTTAATTTTGCATTTTAATAAAAATCAGAAAATGTAAATACAAAATGAAAAATAAAAAAGAAAGTAAAGGAAACTATTAAAAGAAATGGGGCTCCCTTAATTGGACTGATTTTAATTAATTGTGTCCATCCCAAACACAACCTAGACCAGCCCAACCCATGCCCAAATACCCGGTCCATCCCATCATAAATGAAACGACGTCGTTTTGTAGGGCTCAAATCTGAGCCGTCTAGGTTCTTTGATCGAAGGGCCAAAGATTGATCTCACTTTCATATATTACTCTCTGAACCCCCCACCCCACCCTCTCATCGTCTCTCTCACTCCCTTAGTTCATCAGAGACGAACCAGAAACCCTAGTTGAGCCGCCTCCAAACCCTCACCGTCTCTGGTGGCGGCGCCACCTCTAAACGACCCCAAATCTAAACCCTAGATTACTCTCCTCCTCATCCCACATATCCAACCCATTTCCCTCAAATCATGGCCAATATCTTCGAATCTTCATTTGAAAAATCCGGCCAAAACCCCACTTCTGCCGAATCCGGTCAAAATCGTACCCCACAGTCTCCTAGGCCTCCTCATTTCGAATTCTAAGCCTAGAACCTTCAAATTCAAGTGAAGCTCCGCCAATTTCAGATCTAGGGTTTGACCCTTTTGAAGTCAGGGACTGAATCAACCCATGCAATGGCCTCCTAGTTTCAGGCGTATAGTGAGTTCTTCTCTTTATGTTTCATTTCTCTTTGCTCCTTCTTGGCTTCTTTTTTTTTAGTATGTCGAGTCTCTGTTTTTCTCCATGGTATTGTAGTCCGAATTAATGAATGTGGTTTGTTTGTGATAAGTTTGTTGTTCAGGAATGAATATTGAGTCAATCATGTTGGTTTATTACTATAAACTTAGGATTGTGATTTAATTAGAATATGGGAGTGATTAAAAATAGTAAGCGTTCTTCATGGTTTTTTCTGATTAGTTTAAATTTTGCCTGATCTCTGTTTTCATGTTGATTCTGCTGATTTTAATCTTTGGTTTTACGATTCAATTGGTTCTCATTTGGTTTAATTGTTCTTTTGATCCTGTTTTGTGATATTTGAACTCTATTTTGATAAGTTTTAGTTTTATTAGTTAGTTAATTAGACTAGATTGCTCTTTGAATTATTTTTTGTTAGTGAAATTAGAATGGTTTTTCAGCTTTGTTAGTTCATTGGATATGGCTGCATTAGGCATCTTTGAATAACTGTAGTTAAATTTTAACTAGGGTAAAAGGGTTAGTTTAGTCTAGTAAATTTCAAATTAGTAGAAGGGTAGTTTAGGGAATTTTATTTAGGGAATCTAGTAATAACTGAAATAAACTTCCTAGAAGCTTTTAGATATGGGTTCTAAGGTAAAATTTAGGAATTAAGTGTATTAGCTTGAGCAACAAGTCAGGAAATAAGGGACATGTAAGAAGAAATGAAAATTAAAAAGGACTAAAATTGAAAACTAAAAATCTGAAGGCCGCCCTCATTTTTGCCTATAAAAAGGCATGCCAATGCCTTGATTCAGAAGTTTTTTCAGCTCTAAAATTCTCCCCAAAAACAATCTTCAAGTTTCAAAGATCTGAAATTTGAATTTCAAATCCAAACTCCTTTAGATCTTAGCTTTTCTTCAAAAAATTCAAAAAAAATCAAAAAACAATATAACAAAAAAATTCAAAAACATTGTTACATTGAGTTCCTTGGATCAATTTCCAGTTTGTTTCAGCAATTGTCTCGAATCTCTGGCTAGTTTAAAGAGGAAAACAGCTTGAAAATCCTTGTGTTTGGTTGATTGAACTCTCCGAGTTTGTTCTGGGTTTAATTTCGACTTCATTTTGGTTAAATCAAGTTCATTGATTGGTTGTTGGTGCTGTTCATTTCTGGATTGAGTTTGATAACATTTACTTGGGCTATGATTTCGATTTTGAGCTGCTGTTGACTCTCAGATTCTTGCTGTTGATTCCTCATTTGTTTTACATTCTACTTTCCAGTTACATATCCTATATCTCTTGGATTTTTGGGAATGGAATGAAGTGGTGCTCGTTTTTCCTGTTGAATTCCTTATATAGTTGTAATTAATTTCAACACTTTAGCATATATCAACGTGTAATTGACTGAGGACTGTTCATTAGTATCATGACTATTGGTATTACAATATTTGTATGAAATAGAGTTGTCATAGTTGGTATGAGTGTTGCAAATCCACTTCAGATTTATATGGGTGATACAATACAATACTGGTTATGGCTTCACAACTGTAGTTTGGTTATTATGTCAACCTCAGGCTTGCTTTTGGATTGAGATGTTGCCCGGACTGTAGGACGTTTTATTTCAGATTTATACGTACTATTAGTAATGCTCATAACGTTTAACTATCATGTTAATATGAAGTTTTAATCAGAAAGAAGTAATAGTTTAAGATAACAGGTTCAGAATGATTTTACATTTTTCGTCCACTTCTAAGTAGCTCATGATACAATCAAAATGGACTAGTAATTGAGTCCCAATCCTATTAATTTCATCATTTGAATGTATCACATGCATGTTGGAGTTCAGTAATTTAGAATCGAATTGATAGTTGAGTTTGAAGTTGGAGTTTTCTTTTTTGTGTTATTTCAGCTAACGAGCTCAGTTGCATGAACCCTTTCAATAATTTCGTTTGGGCTTGTTCATGAGCCCATGATTGACAGCCCACACTGAGACCATTAAGCCTCAATTTAGACTCTTTGATTCTGTTTGGGCCTGTGCAAAGGCCCGTGATGGGCTAGCATTGTAAAATTGGACTGAACCCAGTCAAATATCTAGTCATGGGTCATTAACAATACTAATTAATTAGGCCTTTTTAGAGACAATCCATAATAGAAAAATCATAGTCTTTTAGGTTAGCTTTTGAAATAAATGAGGTGCGCCGCGCCAAAATAAAACCGTACATTGCGTGGCCCTCTTAACAATATTAAAATATTTAGAGTTCGGGCATGCCATTTAGCGAATTTCATGGCCTCCCATAAAGTTAATAATACGTTAGTTGCTTTAGGCCCGACATTTAATAATATTACTTTCTTAAATTCGGGTGCACATTTATGTGACTCAAATCCAAATCCCAACGAAGTCGAAATGTGTCAAAAACCACGGGTGCATTTATGTGACATGGTTCGAGACATATTTTCACGACGTTGCAATTCTCTTTAAAAAATAATAATAAAAGTGGTTCAAAGATAAAAACATGTATTAAAATTAGATATTTAGCAAAATACGACAGTTGAGCGACCGTTGTAGAACCACGGAACCTGAGAATGCCTAACACCTTCTCCCGGGTTAAAAGAATTCCTTACTCGGATTTCTGGTTTGCAGACTGTTAACAAAGTCATATTTTCCTCGATTCGGGATTCAACCGATGACTTGGGACACCATTAATCTCCCAAGTGGCGACTCTGAATCTTTAATAAATAAATCCCGTTTCGATTGTCCTTTAATTGGAAAAACTCCTTTACACCCTTATGGGGTGTAGGTAAAAAGGAGGTGTGACAACTCTACGACTTTGTTGGGGACTACAAACCCAGAACATCGGTCCAGGGTTTAAGAATTCGAGCTTAGAATAATTGTTATATTTGGCTTTATCTGATTTTCCAACATGTTTCATGCTAATGTGCTAAATGTTTTACCGCTTTGATATTATCTGAACTGTATATAAACTGTGGCGAAACCCTTCTCTTCTCACCTCCGGGGATGTGCTTATTGGTTGAGACTCCCTATTCTGTTAGTGTCATACCCTGAAATAAGAAAGAGGCCGGACAAGTTAATAAGCCGGATGGCCTTTCGGTTCCCGGTACGTAGACCCCTCCTCGACTCGAGTTGTCCGCTCGGGTACACAGTCTAGAACACATACCCAGGTTTCTAACCTAGAATAACTTGACTTCATGCTGGATCCCTAATAGGAACGCTTATTTGCATCACGTGCATATGACTTAGGGGACTCAACACAGGGGTTGGGTACGTCTAGGACAGGTAACCTGAAATGAAAAGGACCACCCCGATGCATCTTACGTGTTGCATGTACATTTATTTGTATCGGACTCGCATGCTGACCGGCTTTGAATATTTGGGAAAAGTTGAAAAGAAAGAAATATCAGTGTAGATAGTTAATTACCTATTTTTAAAAAAACCAATGTCCGAATAGTGCCGAAACTCTGCCGAATTTTCGAGAAAAATGAAAAAGGGGAAGTTTTTCTTGCCAATGGAAAAGAAACCAAAAATGTTCTTTTTTTTTAAAATAGTGTGTTTTATGTGCCAATGAAAAAGAAAAACAAAGAGTTTTAGTTTCAAATAGTTTGTTGAAAAATAAAATATAAAAAGAGTCTTGTTTTCCAAAATGGTGCATTTGCCAACGAAAAACAGTCTTGTTTTCAAAATAGTTAGTTTTATTTGCCCGAACTATGCTAGTTTGATTCTCACAGGGTGTGGGATACGTAGGCAATCCCCATCGGGTCCAACTACCTTTTTGCAAAATTAGCCCAAAAACAACAAAAAATTTTAATTTTGTCATGAATAAGTCGGGTGATGCCATTCTTGTATAAAACAAGCCGAATGTCCCTAAAAGGGCGCTGCAAGGCTATTTTGCAAGACCAGCCACCTTGGATCATTTCTCAAAGGTTAGCGGGCACAACCTTAAAATCTTCTTCCCGAAGTGTTGAAAGGCCGTATCTGCAACATCGGTTGTTTGTTTTAAATTAGAAATTAGAAAAATAGTGTCATTTTTCCTTTTATGTCAAAATAAGTGATTAAATCACCTTAATAAATGTGCAGGATGAGCACGATTCAAAATGAACCATTCTCAATCATGAATAAAATCCCTCTGGAGTTGTGTCTATGGTGGAACGATCTAGGTGCAGAAGGACAAGGAGAGGTCAAAAAATATTTGAAAGGGCTTACCGGGTTGTTGGAGATTATGCCTCGGGGAGACATCATCAGAGCATTGGTCACATGTTGGGACCCGGCACACAATGTGTTCAATTTTTCGGACTTTGGACTCACCTCGACCCTAGAGGAAATAGCTGGATACATCGGAAGTGCTGAGGTTTCGTTAAGGCACAAGTACTTGGTCACCCCGAGAACCGTAGCTATACACAGATTCTTAGACTCGCTGAAGATAATCAGGACGGTTCACAACACGGATTTGGCGAATGGCTTTTGCACTCCTCACTTCATATACCACAGATATGGCCACATAGGAGGGTTCAATAACCCAGAAAGCAAGATATGTAGCAAAGGAAACCGGCAAAAATGGAAGGAACATAGACGTTTTGCTTTTATGGTGGTCTTTTTGGGGCTTTTAGTATTCCCGAGGAAGGATGGAACCATTGACATAAAAATCGTTGGGATTGTCAGCACTTTAATGACTCAAGCCAAAAGTATGCTTGCGCCCATGATAGTAGCTGAAATCTTCCGTGCTCTTACAGCTTGCAAAGCCGGAGGAAACTTCTTTGAGGGGTGCAATCTATCATTGCAAATGTGGATGACCGAACACCTGTGCCATCAATCCTCAGTTCCTGAGTTATGGGTCTACAGAGAAAACATGTATAGAGGAGTTTTATACAAGGATTAAGGGGGTCAGCTTGCCTAAAGGATTCATAGGCTGGACATCATACTTTTGGTCCCTCACTGCTAGTCAAATAGAGTGGACATTTGGATGGTTGACTGTTGATGAAATCATATATATGCCAGCAGCAAGGCCGTATTTCCTCTTGATGGGTCTTAAGAGCATTCATCCTTATGCCCTGTATCGGGTTCCAAGGCAACTCGGGAGATGCCAAATAGTGCTAAAAGATGATGATCTTAGCATCCAAGGGGTTGAGATTGGTTCTGATGGCCTGTTTCATGAAGCAAAGGTCCGCCAGGTCTGGAGTGAATGTCAATATTTGGCGACGAATACCTGTGTCCGGGATCGAGCTAAAGGAGAAGTATCACCTGATTATCACGTCTGGTATAGAAGGGAAGTTGCGTTCGGGAGGCCGGCCAAAAGGCCTCACCTCCAGGAGTTTGCCGAATCATCGCGAGAACAGTGGGCTTGGTTATCTAAAGAAAATGAATATAGAGCTAAAATAGGAGAATTTGAAAAGCGTGTCCAAGACCTTCAGTTTGAAAACAGTGTACAAGCCGCAGCCGACGAGGGTGAGAAGAAGAAATTGGCCAAAGAGAATGAAGCCTTACGAGCCCAAATCCAAAAGATGAAGATAGCAACCGAAAATCCTGTCATGAGTGCCAAAGATGCAAAACTTATAGAAAATCTAAGGCAAAAAGTGAATGACTACAGTTTTAACCTCAACAAAGCAGAAAGAGAATTAGTCGAGGTTAGAAAACAATTGGCTAAAAACGTGGAAGAACGAGCCCGCATGGTTAAACAGTTGAAAGAATAATACGATAATGAGGTCACGGGATTAGGGCAAAAGGTCATCGCCACAAAGAACAAATTGATCAAACAGGTAAAAGAATTCAAGATTGAAAGAGAGCATTGCTACGCAGCATTGGCACAATTAGAAATGGACTTGCACCAACTCCAGGAACAAAACCAGGTAGCCGAGCAGACTTTGGAGGCCAGGGCCCCACAGATAGGGCGGTTGCTTCAGGAAAAAGGTAGAATCAGAGAGAGAATCTTAACCGTTGCTCACTATATTACTAGGAAATTCCAAGTGTGTGAAAACATGACTCGCACCACCTTCTTTGCCTCGGTGATGATATTTGAGAAACAGATAATGAGTGACTTGGACAGACTTTAGGGGGAACTTGCATATAGGCCTGCGGCAAGACCGAACGATGTCCCTCGGGCACCAGGAGCTTTAATGTATTCATGATTGTCATCTGAGCCTGTATTTCCTTTTCTACTAGAGTCTATCAGTTGTTTGAGTCTGCATTTTCCTTTCGCTAAAAGTCTGTCAGTTGATTGAGTCTGTATTTTCCTTTTGAGATAGAATAGTTGATGGTGGAGTCTGTAGTTCGTCTTTTCATTAGAGTCTAATAGTTTGAGTCCTTGTAATCGAAGTATTTGCTATCAATAAAATTGAAAATCCCAAAACATTTTGCTTCTATTTTTCATTGATTTTCACGAACTACGCTCGGTCTGATTCTTGCGGGGTCATGATACGTAGGCAATCTCCATAGGATTCGACCATAACCAAATAAAAAAGAAAAGAAGAGGAAACATAGAGAAACAAAAATAAAGAAAAGAAAAGAGACGAAAACAAGAAAGAAAATGCAAAGAAAAGAGAGGAAAAACAAGATTGAAAAGAAAATCAAAATGAGAGAGAACAAGAAACCAAAAGGAAAGATCAATGGCAACACAAAAAGGATGGGAGAATAGGAACAAAGAGAAAACAAAGGCAAGGATGAAAAAATAAAAGAAAAGAAGTTGCAATCGGGATTAAAGAAAGCCGGGATGACGCAAGCAGTCAAGCGAATGCATAATAGAAATGGTTAATTGCTTAGGTGCATTCATCCCCAAAATGTGTGGTTATCTATTTGTTAATGCTCTAACCGCTAATAAAGTTGTCGTTGATAATGCTCCTCCACCCGCCGCATTAAATAGATCTTCTAGTGAACCCCTGTTCCAAACCCATGAAAACAACTATTACCCACCTGAACCCACCTTCAAACAACCACAACCATACTCTTACACTCCCCGTTTCTATCTCTCAGCTGAAGAAGAGAAGCCTCCCAAAAACCCTGAGCAGGAGGAGATGATACGAAAGTTTAAAAGCTTAGAGCAGTCATTCAGAAATGTGCAGGGTCTCGAAGGACAAGTGAGCGTGGCTTACAAGGACTTGTGTTTGTTTCCCGACGTCCGGTTACCTGTGGGATTCAAGTTACCCAAGTTTGATCTGTATGACGGACATGGTGATCGGGTAGCCTATTTGAGGGGATTTTGCAGTAAAATGAGAGGATATGGGGGAAAGGATGAGTTATTGATGGCTTACTTCAGTCAAAGTCTAAGTGGGGCGGCCCTTGAATGGTATACACGACAGGATCATGCCCGATGGTACACTTTGGATGATTTGGCCCAAGCGTTTGCAGGCCACTTTCAATATAATCCCGAAATTATCCCGGACCGTCTGTTGTTGACAAAATATGAGAAGAAGCCCGGGGAAAGCTTCAGAGAGTACGGTTTCCGGTGGAGAGAGTAGGCGGCAAAAGTCGATCCTCCAATGAAAGAGAACGAGATGGTCAATTACTTCTTACAGGCTTTGGAGCCCACCTACTATGGTCACTTGGTGTCAGCAGTGGGAAGAACTTTTAACGAGATAGTGAAAATGGGAAGCATGGAGGAAGAGGGGCTTAAATCCAACAAAATTATGAGCTATTCGGCAATCAAAGCAACTACCTAGGCCATCCAGAGCGGCACCGGAGGGGTATTGGGATAGAAAAAGAAAGAAGATGTTGCAGTAGTGGAATTGAGAGCTTGGTCCAGGGGTCCATCACCATATTATCACCAAGCTCGACCACATCGCCAAACCTACCCACATACCCATATGGCCTACCGCAACACTACTACCCACCTCTTGTTCCCCATTTCCCTGTCCATCATGCCCAAACATACCCCCAACCTTCTACCCATGTGCAATGGCGCGCACCCATCCCACAAAACACTTACCCAATTCAAAGCACCTACCCACCCCCGAGAGCCTACAAAAACCCCATTAGAACCGGTTTTCGACCCAACCCTGCTTCCAAGAATGATAGACTGCAGAAGAAGAAGACTTTCACTCCGTTAGGTGAATCTTACACCAGCTTATAGCACAGATTGAGATAGTTGGGCATGTTGAGTCCGATTGAACCCAAATTGCCAAATCCTTCCCCAAGGAATCTGGACCACACGGTGAGTTGCGAGTATTGCTCAGGTGCTCCGAGACATGACACAGAAAAGTGTTGGCATTTGAAAACGGCAATCCAGGAGCTCATTGATACCCGCTAAATTGAAGTGAAGGCCCCAGAGATGCCTAATATCACTCAGAAACCATTTCCAATCCATCACGAGACCCATATGATTGAGTTAGTACAAAAGAGAGAGCATAAGAAGCCTTAACAAACCATAATGATGATCAGGGCTAGTGAGGACAGATCGAACGAGAAACCAGCTAGTGGAAGGGCATTGATCAAGGTAGAGGAGACAGTTAGCAAACCGTTCGTGGTGATAAAGAAGGAGCTTTTAAGCTGTGTTATGGTAAAATAAGAGCCAGCTAAAGTGGTGGTACCGGGGGCAGTTGTCAAGCCCGCTGTGATCGTAAAAAGGGCTCGCACGGAGCCGATTATCATCAAGCCAGTGACTCAATTACCAGTAGTCAGTGAAAAGACCATCCCATGGAATTACGTCCGAGTGACAGTGACGTATAAGGGGAAGGAAGTTAAAGAAGAAGTTTGTGAAACCCATGGGCTGACTCGTTTAGGAAGATGCTTTGCCCCTGAAGAGCTGAGAAAGGTTAAAACAACCAAAGATAATCCAGTACCAGTGAAAAGGGCCGTAACTGAAGAAAAAGCAGAAGAATTCTTGCAGAAGATGGAAGCGCAATATTATTCCATTATAGAACAATTGAGGAAGACCCCGACACAGATATCATTGCTATCATTATTTATTCTTTCGGATGAGCACCGTTGGGCATTGATGAAGATTCTGAATGAAGCCCATGTTCATGATAAGATCTCTGTGAATCATCTGGAGAAAATAGCAAACAAGATTTTTGAGGTCAATAGGGTTACATTTTCAGATGATGAGCTGCCTTTGGAAGGCACTGGGCATAATAGAGCACTCTACCTCACTGTTAAAGGTGGACAGTGAGAGAATCCACAAAAATAGCATTTGCGTGCGAGGATTTGATGGAGGAGGAAAGGAAATAGTCGGGGATATAGTGTTGAAACTGATGATAGGACAGTTGAATTTACTATGAATTTCCAGGTGCTCGACGTGGCTGTCTCTTACAATCTCTTGTTAGGCGGACACTGGATTCATGCAGCAAAAGCAGTGCCATCTACCTTGCATCAGATGGTCAAATTCGAGTGGGACCGGTAAGAAATTATGGTGCATGGGGAAGATTGTTCGTGTAATACCATTATGCCTTTCGTAGAAGTTGAGGATGACAAAGGTCCATGGGTTTACCAAGTCTTAGACATGGTATCAGTTGAAAAGATCCCGGAAGGAGAGTGTATTCTTGTGCCCAGGGTAGCTGCTGCATCTATCATGGAGGCTTCAGAAATGATAAAGAATGGATTTTTACCTGGAAAAGGCTTGGGTGCTGCTTTGCAAGGCATCACACAGCTAGTATCTCTTCCTGGAAACCTGGATACTTTTGGTTTAGGCTTCAAGCCCACTGCTGCAGACATAAGGCGAGCCAAAAAGATGAAAAAGAAAGCATGGACCCTTCTAAAACCCATCCCCCACCTTTCCCATTCCTTTGTCAGGCCCGGTACTAAGAAGCGCCAAGCAACCGCAATGCCTAATTTTATGGTGGAACCCAACAAGGAGCTGATTGAGAGGTTTGAGAAGTTGTTTGATGAGGTGAATGTGTTGGAGGCAGGAGAAGGTCCAAGCAAGGCATATGCGCAGTTCGTGGGGCCCCGTGCAAAGCTTAATAATTGGGAAGCTACTCCTCTTCCTACCCGGAGGGAGTCTTGGTAGTTAGTTTTGATTTTCCTTTCAGTTTAATCTGGGTTATTTCCAAGGTTGTAATTCGGATGCTATGTTCCGTCCGTTTGGACGAGTTAAACCTTGTTATCTTAAAATTTTAATGAAATGCAATTACCCTCCTTTTTCATTCCTGATAGCCTTTATTTTTGTCTTTCTTTTCATTCTTGTACAGTCCCTTTTATGTTGGTTTCACTGATGTGTCATGCATGAGGAGTCTTCGGCCTAGTCTTGAATTCCAATCTAACTCTGAAATAATAAGACAAGAAATTAAGTGTGATGACGAGGTAGAATATGATGATGAAGAAGCCTTTGAGGAAATTAGTAAAGAATTAAGCCACTTTGAGGAAAAACCCAAACATAATCTGAACAACACAGAGGCAATCAATTTAGGGGATTAGGATGATGTACGAGAAATGAAAAGAAGTGTCCATTTGGAATCTCAGCTCAGAGAAGAGATAATCAAAGCGTTGTTTGAGTACAAAAATGTTTTTGCATGTTCATATGACGATATGCCTGGTTTAAGCACCGATTTGGTGGTCCACAAATAGCCCACCGACCCAGCATGCCCTCCTGTCAGGCAGAAGCTAAGGAAATATAAAACAGATATTAGTGTGAAAATCAAAGAAGAGGTCACCAAGCAGTTTGAAGCAAAGGTCATCCGGGTCACGCGGTATCCCACCTGGTTAGCTTATGTCGTGTCTGTGCCAAAGAAGGATAGAAAGACCAGAGTGTGCGTTGATTACCGTGATCTCAATAAGGCAAGTCCAAAAGACAACTTCCTACTGCCAAACATCCATATATTGATTGATAATTGTGCCAAATATGAGATTGGTTCCTTCGTGGATTGTTATGCGGGTTATCACCAGATCTTGATGGATGAGTAAGATGCGAAAAAGACGGCATTCATCACGTTTTGGGGAACGTATTGTTATATGATCATGCCATTTGATTTGAAGAACGCAGGGGCAACATACATGAGTGCGATGACCACCATGTTCCATGACATGATACATCGAGAAATTGAAGTCTCTGTAGACGACGTGATCATAAAGTCGAGGAAGCAATATGACCATGTCAAGTACCTGAGGAAGTTTTTTTAGAGACTCTGCAGGTATAATCTCAAGCTTAATCCAGCAAAGTGTGCATTTGGGGTACCGTCTGGGAAACTGCTGGGGTTTGTGGTAAGTCGACGCGGTATTGAGCTAGACTCATCCAAGATCAAAGCCATTCAAGAGCTACCGCCGCCTAAGAACAAAAAAGAGGTGATGAGTTTGCTTGGCAGGTTAAATTATATCAGCAGGTTCATTGCCCGGCTCACAACGACTTGTGAGCCCATTTTTAAGCTGCTAAAGAAGGATGCTGCGGTCAGATGGACGGATGAATGTCAGACAACATTTGACAAGATTAAGGAGTATTGGGTCAGTCCACCTGTGTTGGTCCCACCGGAGCCAGGAACACCCTTGATTCTTTATCTGACAGTTTTGGATAAATCTTTTGGCTGTGTACTAGGACAACATGACATCACGGGAAAGAAAGAGCAATCGATTTACTACCTTAGCAAGAAGTTCACAACTTATGAGGTGAAGTACACTCAACTTGAGAGGACATGTTGTGCCTTAACCCGGGTTGCGCGGAAATTGAAACATTACTTGTCATCATACACCACTTATCTCATCTCTCGGTTGGACCCATTAAAGTATATTTTTCAGAAGCCCATGCCCACAGGGAGGCTCGCGAAGTGGCAAATCTTTCTTACGGAATTTGATATTGTCTATGAGACCCGGACTGCAATGAAAACACAAGCGTTGGCTGATCACCTAGACGAGAATCCAGTTGATAACGAATATGAACCCTTGAAGACATACTTCCCTGATGAAGAGATAATGCATGTTGATGAATTATAACAAGTCGAGAAGCCAGGATGGAAACTGTTCTTTGATGGGGCTGCCAACAACAAAGGCGTCGGGATAGGAGCAGTACTTATTTTTGAGACAGGTCAACACTACCCTATTACGGCTCAACTTTGTTTCTATTTCACCAATAACATGGCTGAATACGAGGCGTGTATCTTGGGCATGAGGTTGGATATAGACATGGGTCTCTAGGAAATCTTGTTCATGGGTGACTCGGATCTTCTTGTCCACCAGATTCAAGGGGAATGGGAGACATGAGATTTGAAGCTCATACCGTATCGACAATGTTTACATGATCTGTGTCAACGGTTTCAATCCATAGATTTCAGACATATTCCAAGGATTCATAATAAAGTTGCCGATGCTTTGGCTACTTTGTCGTCAATGTTGCATCATCTAGATAAGGCTTATGTGGACCCTTTGCAGATTCAGGTCCGAGATCAGCATGCCTATTGTAACATGGTGGAAGAAGAACTTGATGGTAAGCCGTGGTTCCATTATATCAAAGAATACCTCAGGATGGGAGTATATCCATCACAGGCCACAGGGGATCAAAAGAGAGCGATTCGACGCTTGGCAAGTGGATTTTTCTTCAGTGGAAGAGTGTTGTACAAAAGAACTCCAGATCTTGGTTTATTAAGATACATAGATGCTAAACAGGCTACAGTTATCATGACCGAAGTACATGCGGGAGTTTGTGGACCCCATATGAGTGGATATGATTGGCAAAGAAGATTCTCCGTGTCACACCTCCTTTTTACCGGAGCCTCATATTTATTTACACCCCAGGAAGGGATATAATAAGAGGAAGGAGTTTTCCAATTTAAGGACAGTCGGAACGGTATTAGTTTATTTTAATTTTCAGAGTCACTACTTGAGAAGATAATGGTGTCCGAAGTCACCGGTTTAATCCCGAACCGAGGAAAGTTTGACTCTGTTACAGTTTGCGAACTAGAAATCCGGATAAGAAATTCTGTTAATCCAGGAGAAGGTGTTAGGCACTCCCGAATTCCGTAGTTCTAGCACGGTCGCTCAACTATTGTATTTTTATCTGATTTCTCTATATGTTCCATTTTTACGTGCCTTTATTAATATTCCGCTTTATCATTTTTAAAGAATTGCAATGTCGTGAAAATGCATTTCGGGCCACACCGTACTAGTACGCCTGTGGCTTTCAATACATTTCGGATTCGTTGAGATTTAGATTTGGGTCACATAAATATGCACCCATACTTGAGGATGTGTATTATAAATCGTGCCTAAAGTATCTACGTCTTGTTAACTTTGGGAAAGACCGTGAAATTTGCTAAACGGTCCTTCCAAATCTAAGTGTTTTATAACAATTAATTGAGGGCCCCGTGCATTTTTATTCTTAAACGAGGCTCATCTCATTTATTTTAAGAGATCAAGCCTAAGGTGTGCTACATTTTCTACTACTGTTTTTGTCTTATCAAAGTACTAAATAATTCTGCTTAGCTGTGATTTGTATTTTTTATTTCATTTATGATCAAGCCTTCGTGTGCTTTGGGCCTTGAAATCAGGCCAGTGAAGAAACAGAGCACAGCTATGTGCGAGGGCTCATTCTAGCCCAGTTCATACACGTTGGTTCATTCAAATAGGCCACGAAGCTATTGTTACTGGCCATGAGCCTTTCTGCCTGAGTCAGGTCCATGTTACTAACGTGAATCCAAAAACAGGCACAAATGTGATCACTAATCTAGTAATGGGTTTACAGGGTTAGTGTAGTTGCTATATATTACCAGAAATTAATCAATGCGATAGAACTGAATTCCTATTTCATCATTACTGTTTTGGCCTATTCAAATTAACTACATCTGTTATTAAACTATTCACATATTAACTATCATTATAAACAGATTTCTACTATTATTATCAATTGAAATTCTACATGTTCAAATGCAGAGTTGAATTACTGTTTTTGTTCAATTGGAAATATTAAAACTAAACTACAGAAAACATATTCGAGTTGAAGTACAAATTTCATTCATATTTAAGCTTCTATTTTACATCTGCTACTAGATCTTAACGCAAGTTTTTATAGCTGAACTAGTCTAAAACAATTCAAGGCCATTAACAGCATTCGAATTCTAACAAACTCATGCTTTTACAAATTAATAACTGGTTAATACAAAATTAAGGCTAACAAATGACTTTCAAAATTTCATTGCATTTTCCTGGTTCGTAACAACTGAAGATCCAAAAACTCTCAATCAAAACAGATTTTAACATTTGTTTTCAATTTTTCTAATCTCTAATCTAATGTAACTGTTTTTCTACTAATCTACTTCACATGTGATTATATATATGTCGATTAAACTAAACTACTTTAAAAAAAATTCAATAATTCGAGTCCAACAGTCCAACAGTCCAATTATACATATACTTCATTCCTAATGAATACACATGAATCTAACTAATTCTACATCGACAAAATAAGCAGAATCAATAGACTAATGGCATCAATCGAACACTTCATATCTTCACACTTTATGACTACATCTTCGAGTTTTTAGAAGTGTACCTGGAAGTAGAAGATCAATGAGAAACTAGGTAAAAATAAGGATCAATAACCACAGCAACACACAGCAACTTGTTAACACAGCTTCAGCAACCAAATCCAGATCAAATAAGCACGGATCAACAGACAAAATGCCAAAATGCAGAAGAATTTTAACTTGAACTCGAGCCAGAATCAATGGAACAGTAATATTATAGGATTTAGAGAATTTTTTAAGGATGAAACTAGGAAATTCGAATTTTCAGAGATTAGAAGGATTTTCAGAATATTAGACCTTCCAAACTTATTAAAAGTGGCCTAATGGGGCCTATTTATAGAACAAAAATGGGAGGGAATTTTGAATTAAATATTCTAAGTTTCTACCCCTCCTCTTATGATTCATTTTCAGAGAACTACACTAATTTTATTTGAAAATACACTAGAACCCCTTCTAGAAGGTTCTAGTGGCATCTACCCTATTCCATAACCTTTAATTGTCTAAACTACCCTCACTTGCTTTCAATTTTCACCCAACTGCCCTTTTGTTATGCCCATAATACCCTTTATCCTTTATCTAATTACCCGTGAACCAGGCAGAATTCCCAAATGTACCCTCACCCCCTTAGGTTTATTACAGCATACCCATTAGCCTTCCCCATTTAATCCTGTCTTTTCTCTTATTTACCCTTTTAACCCTATTATTAATCAAACACCCAGAAGTCAAAGTCAAAATTGATTTACAAAATTAACCAAATAATAGTCAGTTTCACAGATAAAATCAAATCAGGATCTAAGTAATCAATTAATGAGATTCAAGAGAGCATTTAAACAGAGGTAGAATCTAATTAACAGAAAACATAGTTACTAATTAGATTTTATCAATTAAAACCCTAGAAATCTAAGTGTGACAATTATGAACAACAAAACATACGATTTTTGACCAAGAATTATTCAGAGAAGAGAAATTATAGCCATGCAATCACAAGTAAGAAAGATCAGAAATCAAAAGGGTTCAGAATACTTAGCTTTTACTTCTTTTTATTTTCTTTTCTTTCTTTCTTCCTTCTGTTTTCCTTTTCTTCATCTTTCTTGATTTTTTCAAAACCTTCGAAGTTCTGGATATCGTTTCTTGGATTTTTTGCTCTCAGGCAGACTTGTTGAGTCTCTTTTTATAGAAAAGACTCTTAGAACACGAAGCTAGGTACTCTGGGGATGTACAGGGTGATTTTTGAAACGAAGGTGTTCGCCGGAGTAGGGTTCCGGCGACACCTTTTGCAAGATTTGAGGATTTTCGGGCTTATTCGAAGGAAACTACTTAGATGGGGTGAAAGAGGAGGCAGAGGAGGTTGTGGGGTGTTAATGGAGGTTCTATCAGAAACGGTGGTGTTCCACCGCCGGTAGGTTTTCGGCGATGGTTGAGAGCATCCTAAGGCGGCTAGGGTTTGAAGTTAGGGACGAAGGGTGTAATATGAAATGTGTATGTAATGTTTTGTGTATTTAAAAACTTTTGAAGATCTGAGGCCGTTGGATCAAATGAACCAACGGCTCAGATTCAATTAGCCCCTATAGGATGTCGTTCCATTTAAGTGGTCTCTTAATCGTGGCCATTGGCTTGACTAAATCAACGGTTCAAATTGATTCTAGAATACGACGCTGTTTTGTTTAAATGATGGCCATCACTCCTGGCCGTTTGATCAAAGCTTCAATGGTCCAGATTTATTATCCCTGAACGGTGTCGTTTGGCAGAGCCTGGGCAGATCGGGTTCCTTTTCTTTTGGGCTTGGGTGGTGTTATACAATTTGGGCTAATAGTTTTTTCTATTTTTGTATTTAGCCCAATATTTGTTTTTGGATTGTATTATCTATTTTTTGCATTATACTTTTCTTTGTATTTTTGTGTTTATTTCTTTTTGTATTTTTTTGTATTTTCTCTTCTTTTATTTTTTCTGATTTTACATTTTGTTGTATTTTAGTTTTCTTTTGTATTTTCTGTATTTTTTCTATTTTCTATTTAGTTTTGATTTTATTAAAATTGTTTAACTAATTAACTTTTATTCATGGCAATTTTCAATTAAAGCAATCAAAATGTTATTTTGATTTTTTCTTTAAATTGTTAAAATGAATTAATACCTACTACATGTGAACTTAATTTCCTAAATGCAAATGCATATTTTTTATTTTTATCTGATTTAACATGTACAAATAACATGCAAACAATCAACACAAAATTCACGCAAATTGTAAAAATAAGGAAAAATTGTTTATTTGAATTTTATGGGAATAGACTCATATATAGGGTAAAAATCACGTGCTCACACTCCGAGCAGGTTATTACTGGCTTATTATGGAACAGGATTTGCATCAGTTTCGTGCGCAAGTGTCATCAATGTCAGGTGCATGGAGATTTGATTCATTCTCCACCATCCAAATTGCATACAATGTCGGCACCATGGCCTTTTGTTGCTTGGGGAATGGATGTAATTGGGCCAATCGAGCCAGCGACGTCAAATGGGCACATGTTTATTCTTGTAGCCATTGATTATTTCACTAAGTGGGTTTAGGCAAAAACTTTCAAATCTGTGATCAAGAAAGCAGTGGTCAATTTTGTGCATTCGAATATCATCTGTCACTTCAGAATCCCGAAGGTAATCATCACGGACAATGGTGCCAACCTCTACAGTCATCTGATGGCGAAGACATGTCAGCAGTTTAAGATCACGCACCACAATTCCACCCCATATCATCCTAAGGCGAATGGAGCGGTCGAAGCAGCTAACAAGAACATCAAGAAAATACTTCGAAAAATGGCGAAAGGGTCCAGGCAATAGCATTAGAAGTTACCTTTCGCACTATTAGGCCATCGCACTACTGTCCGCACTTTAGTAGGGGTGACTCCTTATTCACTGGTGTACGGCACTGAGGCAGTAATACCTGCAGAAATTGAAATCCCATCCCTTCGGATTATCGCGGAGGCTGAGATAGATGATGATGAATGGGTGAAAACCCACCTGCAATAGCTGAGTTTGATCGATGAGAAAAGATTAGCATCAGTGCATAATGGCCAGTTGTACCAACAGAGAATGGCAAGAGCTTATAACAAGAAGGTGCATCCGAGAAAGTTTGAAGTGGTACAGTTAGTGCTGAGACGTATTTTGCCCCATTGGGCCGAAGCAAAAGGAAAGTTTGCCCCAAACTAGTAGGGGCTATTTGTCGTAACCAAAGTGTTGTCCAATGGCACATTATATTTGACAGATGTGGAAGGGAAATGTGTAGAAATGGCTATCAACTCTGATGCAGTCAAACGATATTATGTATGATTTCTTTGTTTAATTGTACTTGATTGTATTTGGCATATTTTGAAGATTGAAATAACGAAGGCGTGTTGTTCTGCTATCCAAACACTTTATCCTTTGTCATCCCTTTTGAGCCTCATTTATTTTCTTTCGTACCCATCTTTCGAAATTAATAACAAAACTCGTAAGACCGAGCAGGTAAAATAAGCGAATAAACAAGAGAAAAAAAATCCAAAGAAAGGAAAAGGGAAAGAGACAAGAAAAGAAAGAGAGAAGAGAAGAGAAAAGAAAAGAAAAAAAAGAGAACACGAGAAAAAAAAGGGAAAGAAAAGAGACAAGAAAAGAAATGAAAAGAAAGAAAAGAAAAGTGGAAGAAAGGAAAGATAGCAACAACGAAGTAATTTTATGACCTGAACTACGTTTGACTAGATCCCAAAAGGGTATGTAGGCAGCCTCTCTCTGAGGTTCAGTCACACCAAAACAAAAATCCAAAAGCCCCCCAAGAAAGAAACTGGGGCAGAAGTTGTGGTTGTTGTAAGAAATCTGATTCCGAAAGTTGTAATTTTGAACCCATGTTAAGTTGTTTTGAGCCTTTCATACCCTTCTTTCTAACACCATCCAAAAACCTGCATTACGGTCCAAAGAAAGACCTTCCGATCAGTCTTCAAGAAGTGCCAATACGAGCAAGTAAAAGTGATTCATGTCAGGGGCAACACTCCGGTACAAGAAGAAAAATGATGAAGATGAGAGAGTTTTATGGGTGAAAACCCTCATGGGCACCGTAAGGTGACGTGAGTTGACAGAAATAAAAAATGAGAGAGTCGTATTGGTGAAAACCCTCACAAGCACCGTAAGGCAAAGTGAGTTGAGAGAAATCAAAATGAGAGAGTCTTATTGGTGAAAACCCTCGCGGGCACCGTAATGCGAATGTGGGTTTTCGGATGGGAAAATGAGACAAGCCTGTGGTTGAAAGCTGCTCAAGACATTGCAAGATGAGCAAGGTTTGGGTTTGGGTAAAAATCAGGTTGTGAAAGTCCGGAGCAGCAAATGTGGTGATTGAAAGTTGATTGGTTGGACAAGACCGGGCCGCTTAATCCAAAATGCATGGCTGGATCAGTGGTACCACTTGTTCCACTCATATAAGTCTTCTGCTCTTCCTTCTTCATTACAAATCATCCGTTTTCAGATTCTCTCTATCCTTAACCCTAGAGGTCATTGCATTTCATTCCTTTGAGGTCTGTTCTTTAAGATGTTTCAACGTCAGTTTTGTTGAAACAAAAAGGGAAGAATATCAAGGCTAACTACCAGTTTCCTAGTTGCAAAGCACAACAAGACCAGAATATATCAAAGATATCAAAAGGCAAAGTAAGACATAAAGAACCAACAGAAGTTTCATTGGCGGATTGATTGGATAGTTTTGTGGGAGAAGCAAAGTTTCAGATAGAGGGGTCAGAAACACAAAAAACAGCAATATGGGATAGAACACTTGGGTTGTCAAAGTCATGGGGTTGAAAGTCAGTCAGGAAGTCAAATACTTGAGGGATTGATTGGATAGTTTTGTGGGCGAAGCAAAGTTTCAGATAGAGGTGTCAGAAACACAAAAAACAGCAATATGGGATAGAACACTTGGGTTGTCAAAGTCATGGGGTTGATAGTCAGTAAGGAAGTCAATTTTTAATACTTGGTAACATGATGTGCCCAGCCATCAACCTAGGGCAGAAAATTTTCTTTGTTTGTCTATGTTGTTGAAGTCAGGAGCCCAGCTGGAGAACAAGGGAATAAATTTCAAGTTCAGCAGTCAGGCGCCCACCTGGAGAACAAGGGAATACATTTCAAGTCAGTAGTCAGGCGCCCACCTAGAGAACAAGGGAATACATTTCAAGTTCAGCAGTCAGGCGCCCACATGGAGAGCAAGGGAATACATTTCAAGTCAGCAGTCAGGCGCCAACCTGAAAACTAGGGAATACATTTCAAGTTCAGCATTCAGGCGCCAACCTAGAAAACAAGGGAATTTGTTTCAAGTTCAGCAATCAGGCGCCCACCTGAAGAACAAGGGAAGTACAATTCAAGTTTTAGCTTTCAAATTCTTAGTAATATTTGGTAACATGACGCGCCCAGCTACCAAACTGGGGCAAAAAATTTTCTTTGTTTGTCTATTTTTGTTGAAATCAGGAGCCCACCTGGAGAACAAGGGAATACTTTTCAAGTGACAACAGTCAGGAGCCCACCTGGAGAATAAGGGAATACTTTTCAAAGTTCAGCAATCAGGAGCCCACCTGGAGAACAAGGGAATACATTTCAAGCAACAACAGTTAGGAGCCCGCCTGGAGAACAATGGAGTACTTTTCAAGTTCAGCAATCAGGAGCCCACCTGGAGAGCAAGGGAATACTTTTTCAATTCAGCAATCAGGAGCCCACCTGGAGAATAAGTGAATACTTTTCAAATTTCAGCAATCAGGAGCCTACCCGAAGAACAAGAGAATACATTTCAAGCGACCGCAGTCAGGAGCCCACCTGGAGAATAAGGAAATATCTTTCAAGTGTTAGCAGTCAGGAGCCCGCCTGGATAATAAAGGCATATATGTCAAATTTCAGCAGTCAAGCATCACTCGGAGGAATGGCAAAACATCTCCGATCACAAGTTCAAGGCAACAAGAACTGCGATATCACGACATAGATAGGATTTTTGTAATTCATAGGCTATAGCTTAAGCTAGCTTATTTTTATTTTGACACGGTGTAATAAGGGGGTCAGCAAGCAGTAGCAGCAGTAACAACAGTGAAATCACAGCTCCTGGTAGTCCCAGCTACCAAACCTTCCCGAACTACACTGACCTGATTCCTTTTTAGCCAAGGATATGTAGGCAATCTCAGAAGCAGGGTGCGGTCAAATCTTTCAAAGATGCTTCACACGGAGTATTCGAACGGGCAAAAATCGCTCGAATCCGCTCACTTATCTTTGCACGAAAACTCTTCATGTTCCCGAGCAAAGAGGGGCAGCTGTGAGCACGTGATTTTTTCCCTATATGAATTATTCCTAGAAATTCAAACAAAATGATTTCTTTCATTATTTTGTAATTTTGTGGATTTTTGTGACATGTTGTAGTAATTATTTGCATTTTTGTTTGTTCATTTTAAATAGTGGAAAATATAAAAAGTATATTTGGCTTTTGCATTTAGGATTTAAACTCACATCTTAGGATTAATTAGTAGTCAAGTTACTTTAAAAAATAAAGAAAATAACAAAAATAGTTCACCTTTACATTTTTAACTACTAATTGTTGAATTTGTCATGAGCTTCCTTTAATTAGGACTTAATCAATTTTGAGGAAATAATTAGTTTAATTTTGGGAATAAATTAGATCTTTATTTTAATTTTGCATTTTAATAAAAATCAAAAAATATAAATACAAAATGAAAAATAAAAAGAAAAAAAGAAATAAAAGGAAACTAATAAAAGAAATGGGGCCGCCTTAATTGGGCTGATTTTAATTAGTTGTGTCCAGCCCAAACACACCCCAGACCAGGCCAACCCACGCCCCAATACCTGGTACATCCCATCATAAATAAAACGGCGTCGTTTTGCAGGGCTCAAATCTGAGCCGTCTAGGTTCTTTGATCGAACGACCAAAGATTGATCTCACTTTCATATATTACTGTCCGAAACTCCCCCCCCCCCCACCCCCTCATCGTCTATCTCACTCCCTTGGTTCATCAGAGACGAACCAGAAACCCTAGTTGAGCTGCCTCTAAACCCTCACTGTCTCTGGTGGCGGCGCCACCTCTAAACGACCCCAAATCTACACCCTAGATTCCTCTCCTCCTCCTCATCCCACATATCCAACCCATTTCCCTCGAATCATGGCCAATATCTTCGACTCTTCATTTGAAAAATCCGACCAAGACCCTACTTCTGCCAAATCCGGTCAAAATCGTACCCCGCAGTCTCTTGCGCCTCCTCATTCTGAATTCCAAACCTAGAACCTTCAAATTCAAGTGAAGCTCCGCCAATTTCAGATCTAGGGTTTGACCCTTTTGAAGTCAGGGACTGAATCGACACATGCAATGGCCTCCTAGTTTCATGCGTATAGTGAGTTCTGCTCTTTATGTTTCATTTCTCTTTGTTCCTTCTTGGCTTCTCTTCTTTTTTTATTTTCAGTATGTCGAGTCTCTGTTTTTCTCCTTGGTATTGTAGTCCGAATTAATGATTGTGGTTTGTTTGTGATAAGTTTGTTGTTCAGGCATGAATATTGAGTCAATCATATTGGTTTTATTACTATAAACTTAGGATTGTGATTTAATTAGACTGTGGGAATGATTAAAAATAGTAAGCGTTCTTCATGGTTTTTTTTCTGATTAGTTTAAATTTCGCCTGATCTCTATTTTCATGTTGATTCTGCTGATTTTAATTTTTAGCTTTACGATTCAATTGGTTCTCATTTGGTTTAATTGTTCTTTTGATCCTGTTTTGTGATATTTGAACTCTGTTTTGATAAGTTTTAGTTTTATTAGTTAGTTAATTAGATTATATTGCTCTTTGAATTATTTTTCGTTAGTGAAATTAGAATGGTTTTTCAGCTTTGTTAGTTCATTGGATATGGCTGCATTAGGCATCTTTGAATAACTGTAGTTAAATTTCAACTAGGGTAAAAGGGTTAGTTTAGTCTAGTAAATTTCAGACTAGTAGAAGGGTAGTTTAGGGAATTTCATTCAAGGAATCTAGTAATAACTGAAATAGAACTTCCTAGAAGCTTCTAGATGGGGGTTCTAAGGTAAAATTCAGGAATTAAGTGTATTAGCTTGAGAAACAAGTCAGGAAATAAGGGACATGTAAGCAGAAATGAAAATTAAAAAGGACTAAAATTGAAAACTGAAAATCTGAAGGCCGCCCTCATTTTTGCCTATAAAAAGGCATGCCAATGCCTTGATTCAGAAGTTTTTTCAGCTTTAAAATTCCCCCCAAAAACATTCTTCAAGTTTCATAGATCTGAAATTTGAATTTCAAATCCAAACTCCATTAGATCTTAGCTTTTCTTCAAAAAATTAAAAAAAAAATCAAAAAACAATATAACAGAAAAATTCAAAAACACTGTTACATTGAGTTCCTTGGATAAATTTCCAGTTTGTTTTAGCAATTGTTTCGAATCTCTGGCTAGTTTAAAGAGGAAAACAGCTTGAAAATCCTTGAGTTTGGTTGATTGAAGTCTCCGAGTTTGTTCTGGGTTTAATTTCGACTTCATTTTGGCTAAATCAAGTTCATTGATTGGTTGTTGGTGCTGTTCATTTCTGGACTGAGTTTGATAACATTTTCTTGGGCTGTGATTTCGATTTTGAGCTGCTGTTGACTCTCTGATTCTTTTTTTGATTCCTCATTTGTTTTACATTCTACTTTCCAGGTACATATCCTATATCGTTTGGATTTTTGGGAATGGAATGAAGTGATGCTCGTTTTTCCTGTTAAATTCCTTACATAATTGTAATTAATTTCAGCACTTTGGCATATATCAACGTGTAATTGACTGAGCACTGTTCATTAGTATCATGTCTATTGGCCATGCAATATTTGTATGAAAAAGCGTTGTCATAGTTGGTATGAGTGTTGCAAATCCACTTCAGATTTATATGAGTGATACAATACAATACTGGTTATGGCTTTACAACTGTAGTTTGGTTATTATGTCAACCTCAGACTTGCTTTTGGAATGAGATGTTGCCCGGACTGTAGGAAGTTTTATTTCAAATTTATACATACTATTAGTAATGTTGATAACGTTTAACTATCCTGTTAATATGAAGTTTTAATCAGAAAGAAGTAATACTTTAAGAAAACAGGTTCAGAATGATTGTACATTTTTCGTCCACTTCTAAGTAGCTCATGATAGAATTGAAATGGACTAGTAAATGAGTCCTAATCCTGCTAATTTCCTCATTTGAATGTATCACATGCTTGTAGGAGTTCAGTAATTTAGAATCGAATTGATAGTTGAGTTTGAAGTTGGAGTTTTTTTTGTGTGTTATTTCAGTTAACAAGCTCAGTTGCATGAACCCTTTCAATAACTTTGTTTGGGCTTGTTCATGAGCCCAGGATTGACAGCCCACACCAAGACCATTAAGCCTCAATTTAGACTCTTTGATTCTTTTTGGGCCTATGCAAAGGCCCGTTATGGGCTAGCATTGTAAAATTGGACTGAATCCAGTCGAATATCTAGTCATGGGTCATTAACAATACTAATTAATTAGGCCTTTTTAGAGACAATCCATAATAGAAAAATCATAATCTTTTAGGTTAGCTTTTGAAATAAATGAGGTGCGCCGCGCCCAAACAAAATCGTACATTGTGTGGCCCTCTTAACTATATAAAAACATTTAGAGTTCGGGCGAGCCATTTAGCGAATTTCATGGACTCTCATAAAGTTAATAATACGTTAGTTGCTTTAGGCCCGACATTTAATAATATTACTTTCTTAAACTCGGGTGCACATTTATGTGACTCAAATCCAAATCCCAACGAAGTTGAAATGTGTCAAAAACCACGGGTGCATTTGTGTGACATGGTTCGAGACATATTTTCACGACGTTTCAATTCTCTTTAAAAAATTATAATAAAAGTGGTTCAAAGATAAAAACATGTATTAAAATCATATATTTAGCCAAATACGATAGTTGAGCGACCGTGCTAGAACCACGGAACCCGGGAATGCCTAACACCTTCTTCCGGGTTAACAGAATTCCTTACTCGGATTTCTGGTTCGCAGACTGTTAACAGAGTCATATTTTCCTCGATTCAGGATTCAACTGGTTACTTGGGACACCATTAATCTCCCAAGTGGCGACTCTGAATCTTTAATAAATAAATCCTGTTTCGATTGTCCTTTAATTGGAAAAACTCCTTTACACCATTACGGGTTGTAGGTAAAAAGGAGATGTGACAGTTGCCGGGCACTCAGCCCATTTCTATTCGTCCGTATCAGATGGCTTATCCTGAGTTGAAGGATCAGTTATAGGAATTGCTTGATATGGGTTTCATTTGGCCTAATGTATCACCTTGGGGTATATATGAAGAAGAAGGATCGTTCTATGCATATGTGCATTGATTATCGCCAGTTGAACAAAATTACAGTGAAGAACTGTTATCCTTTGCCCCATATTGATGATTTTTTTACCAGCTACAAGGTGTACGAGTGTTTTCTATGATTGACTTGCGCTCAGCTTACCATAAGTTGAAGATTCGGGAGAGGGATATCTCAAAGACTACTTTTAAGACTCGGTATGGTCATTACATGTTCCTTATTATATCATTTGCCTGACCAATGCCCCAGCAGCCTTCATGCACTTGATGCACAGTGTGTTCCGACCATATCTTGACTCGTTCGTCATTGTCTTTATTGATGATATTCTTGTATATTCCCAGAGCTGAGAAGATCATAAGCAACACTCGAGGAAAATGCTTCAAACTTTGAGAGAAAAAGAAGTTATATGCAAATTTCTCGAAATGTGAGTTTTGTTTGGATTTCGTGGCATTCTTAGGCCACGTGGTTTCTAGTGAGGGGATAAAGGTGGATGCGAAGAAAGTGGAATTAGTGTAGAGTTGCCTTTGACTATCCTCGGCTACAGATACCATAGTTTTCTTAGCTTGGTAGGTTATTACCATCGATTTTTTGAGGGGTTTTCATCTATTGCAGCACCTTTGACCAGGCTAAAGGGTGCTCCGTTATAGTGGATGGAAGAGTGTGAGGCGACCATTCAAAAGCTCAAGATAGCTTTGACTACAACCCCAGTTTTGACATTACCTACAGATTTGGGGTCCTACACTGTCTATTGTGATGCCTCGAGGATTGACTTTGGAGCGATATTAATGTAGGACGGTAGGGTGATTTCCTACGCGTCCAGGCAATTGAAGGTACATGATAAGAATTATTTGGTCCTTGATCTTGAGTTAGCTACTGTTGTTCACGCCTTAAAGATCTGGCATCATTATTTGTACGGTGTGCCTTGTGAGATTTATACGGATCACTGGAGTTTGTAGTGTCTGTTCAAGCAGAAGGATCTAAATTTGTGCCAGAGATGGTGGTTAGAGCTGCTGAAGGACTATGATATCACTATTTTGTAACACCCGATAAGGCTAATGTGTTAGCTGATACCTTGAGTCTTCGGGTAGAGAGTTTGGGGAGAATAGCTTATTTACCACCCACAAAGAGGCTCATAGCGATGGATGTTCAGGCCGTAGCCAGCTAGTTTGTGAGATTAGATCTTTCGGAGCCTAGTTAGGTTCTAGCTTGTGTGGTCTCTCGGTCTTCCTTGTTTGGTTGTGTGCGGG
The DNA here is from genome assembly GCA_026770625.1 of Nicotiana glauca. Lineage (NCBI taxonomy): Eukaryota > Viridiplantae > Streptophyta > Magnoliopsida > Solanales > Solanaceae > Nicotiana > Nicotiana glauca. Next base: position 66,989 of record MU682282.1, read on the forward strand.
AGCGTCAGTTTGATGACCCTCGTTTGCTTATCCTCAAGGACAAGGTTTTACATGCGATTCCAGAGATGTGACTATTCGTGATGATAGGGTATTGAGGATGCAGGGTCGGGTTTGTCTAACCAATGTTGATGGGCTTCGAGAGTTGATTCTATAGGAGGCCCATAGTTCGCAGTATTCCATCCATATGAGTGCCGCGAAGATGTACCAGGATTTGAGACAGCACTATTAGTGGAGATAGATGAAGAAATATATAGTTCGGTTTGTAGCTCGGTGCCTCAATTGTCAGCAGGTAAAGTATGAGCACGAGAGACTGGGTGGGTTGCTTCAGCAGATAGAGATTCTAGAGTGGAAGTGGGAGAGGATCACAATAGACTTCGTAATTGGACTCCCACAGACTTTGAGTAAGTTCGATGCCATTTGGGTAATTGTGTATCGGCTGACCAAGTCCACGCATTTCATTCCTTAAGTACTACCTATTCTTCGAAACGGTTGGCGGAGATTTATATCCGAGATATTGTTCGCCTGCATGATATTCAAGTTTCAATCAATTTAGATAGAGGTACTCATTTCACATCATAGTTCTAGCGGGCCGTTCAGCATGAGTTGGGTACTCGGGTGGAGTTGAGTATAATATTTCACCCTCAGACAGACGAACAGTCCGAGTGCACTATTTCGATTCTTGAAGATATGCTCATGTGCATGTGTGATTGAGCTTGGAGGGTCATGGAATCAGTTCTTGCCATTGGCGGAGTTTTCCTACAACAACAGTTATCAGTCAAGCATTCAGATGGAACCGTTTGAGGCTTTATATGGTAGGCGGTGTATATATCAGCGGCGGGTTGGTTTGAGCTTGGTGAGGCTAGATTATTGGGAACATAGTTGTTTTAGATTACTTTGGAGAAGGTTAAGGTGATTCAGTATAGACTCCATATGGACCATTCAAGATAGAAGAGTTACGCAAACCAGAAGGTTTGTGATGTTTCATATAGGGTTAGAGAGCGGGTTCTGCTTTGGGTTTCGCCTATGATGGGCGTTATGAGATTTGGGAAGAAAGGGAAGCTAAGTCCGAGGTTTATTGGCCCTTCTGAGATATTGAGGCATATTTGGGAGGTCACTTATAAGCTTGCCATACATCACTACTTGGTAGAAGTTCATCCGGCAATTCATGATTCGATTCTACAAAGGTATCACAGTGATCTATCGCACGTGTTGAGTTTCAGTTCAGTCCAGTTGGAAAAAGATATATCTTATGTTGAGAAGCCAGTGGCAACATTGGACAGGTATGTTCGAAAGCGGAGGTCAAAGAACATCGCATCAGTATAGGTTTAGTGACGGGGCCAGCCGCTCGAGGAGGCGACCTGGGATACTGAGCAGGATATGCGCAGCCGTTACCCTCATCTTTTCACTAGTTCATGCATCTATCTATGGTCATTCGATTACGAATGAATCTTTATGTGTAGGAGGATGTAACGACCTGGCTGGTCATTTTAAGAATTAACGCCCCCATCCCCTATTTAATGCATTCCCCATGTTTATTTCTGCTAGTGTGAGTTGCCGGCAGGATTTATTTAGAGATTCAGAGAGTTTTGGGACACTTAGACCCTAAATGAGAGTTTAAGTTTTAGAATTTGGACCGTGGTCGGAACAGTGTGAAGATGTCCTCATAATGGAATTTTGTTGGTTCAGTTAACTCCATTGGGTGATTTCGAGTTTAGGAGCATGTTTGGATTGTGTTTTGGAGGTCCGTTGCTAATTTAGGCTTGAAATGCCAAAAGTTTAATTTTTGAAGTTTCCGGTTTGATAGTGAGATTTTGACCTAAGGGTAGGAATGGAATTACGGAAGTTGGAGTAGCTCTGAAGTGTTGAGTGTGATGTGTATGCAAAATTTTAGGTCATTCGGACGAGGTTTGATAGACTATTTAATCGGTGTAAGGCCCTGTGATAGACTATTTAATCGGTGTAACACGAGTGTAAGGACACGTGAAAATCCCTACTCAAAAACCAAGATCCCGTGGTGCCAAGTTAGGATCGTGTGTTAGAAATTAGTAAATATCCAATGGTCTGATGCTTGTGAAAAGAGTTTCCAAGAATTGAAATCAAGGTTAACATCAGCACCGGTGTTAGCCCTACCAGAGGGTACCAAGGGATTTGTGGTGTATTGCGATGCTTCAAGAGTCGGGCTGGGGTGTGTGTTGATGCAGCGGGGCAAGGTGATAGCCTACGCCTCTAGGCAGCTTAAGAATCATGACAAGAACTATCCAACGCATGACTTAGAGCTAGCAGCTGTGGTGTTTGCACTAAAGATTTGGCGGCATTATTTGTATGGGGTCCATGTGGACATATTTACCGATCTTAAGAGCCTTCAATACATCTTCAAGCAGAAAGAGTTGAACCTGAGACAATGAAGGTGGTTAGAGTTGCTCAAAGACTACAATATGGATATATTGTTTACCACCCGAGAAAGGAAAATGTTGTGGCAGATGCACTTAGTCAAAAATCTATGGGAAGTCGGCTCATTTGGGGCCTACCAGAAGCCGTTAGCTAGGGAAGTTCACCGACTAGCTAATTTGGGAGTTCGTCTGGCAGACTCTGATGAATGAGGGGTAATTATACGAAATAGGGCTGAATCATCGCTTGTGGTAGAGGTGATAGAAAAGCAATTCAGTGATCCATTGTTAGCACAACTAAAAGAAGGGATTCACAATCATAAGACCTCAGCTTTCTCCTTGGGCATGAATGATGGTACCTTACGGTACCAAGACCGCCTGTGCGTTCCTGATATCGACAGTCTTCGGGAAAGGATCATGGTAGAAGCTCACACGTCCAGGTATTCCGTGCACCCAGGTTCTACAAAAATGTATCATGATCTCAAGGAAATTTATTGGTGGAACAACATGAAGAAGGATGTGGCGGAATTTGTGGCAAAGTGTCCAAATTGTCAACAGGTAAAAGCTGAACATCAAAGGCCCGGTGGGTTGACACAATGCATAGACATTCCAATGTGGAAGTGGGAGATGATTAACATGGACTTTGTGGTAGGGTTGCCGCGTGCTTGGCGCAAGTTCGACTCAATTTGGGTAATCGTGGATCGACTCAAAAAATCAGAACACTTCTTGCCAGTTAAATCTACCGACATAGCAGAGCAATATGCTCAGTTGTATATCAAAGAAATAGTCAGGTTACATGGCACTCCAGTCTCCATCATTTCAGACCGAGGGGCTCAATTCACAGCTAATTTTTGGAAGAAGTTTCAGCAGGGTTTGGGTACGCAAGTGAACCTTAGCACAACTTTTCATCCACAGACCGATGGCCAAGTAGAACGGACTATTCAGACGCTTGAGGTTATGTTGCGTGCTTGTGCTATTGACTTCAAGGGAAGTTGGGATGACCATTTTCCACTCATAGAATTTGCTTACAACAACAGCTTTCATGCTAGTATTCAAATGGCACCGTTCGAAGCATTGTACGGTAGGAGATGTAGGTCTCCCATCGGATGGTTCGAGGTTGGAGAAGCGGAATTGATAGGGCCGGACCTCATGCACCAAGACATGGAGAAAGTCAAGCTCATTAAAGAAAGGTTGAAAACTGCTCAAAGTCGCCAAAAATCCTACTCGGATATGCGTCGCAGAGATTTGGAGTTTAAAGAAGATGATTGGGTATTCTTGAAAGCTTCCCCTATGAAGGGTATCATGCGATTCGGAAAGAAAGGAAAGTTAAGCCCAAGGTATGTCGGACCATGCAGAATTATTCAGAAAGTTGGTCAGGTGGCATACAATCTCGAGCTGCCGCCCGAGATGTCATTGGTATACCCGGTTTTCCATGTATCTATGTTAAGGAAGGTGGTAGGGGATCCGTCATCTATTGTGCCAATAGAGACTATTGAAGTAAACGAAGGGCTATCATACGAAGAGGTCCCAGTTACCATTCTTGATAGGCAAGTTCAAAAACTAAGGAATAAGGAGATTGCATCCGTAAAAGTATTATGGCGGAACCAGCACGTTGAGGAAGCTACTTGGGAAGCCCAGGACGAAATGAAAAAGAAGTATCCACACTTGTTTGGATGATCATGTAATAACTTCTATGTGTTCAGCTCCTTCGAAATCATATGTGTTGGCTAGATTTGTGTAATAACTGCACTTGTTTGAATGATCATGTAATAACCATCCTTTTTTGGTAATATGGTTGCCTATATGGCCATTGTTGATATTGTGCCAGTTATACTATGCTTTACAAAAATGTTTATGGTGTTATGGTGTGTTTCTGGGGCTCTCTGACAGGTGGATAAGGCGTAGATACAAAGGAAACTCTGGCGAAATTTTCTAAAATTTAGGGAGTTAGCTAAATTGGAAGACTGTCAACCAATTTCGGGTTGTAAATAGAAGAAGATTACACTAACACTGTTACTGAGTGAACCTTGATCCTCATTCAAGGACGAATGATATTAAGTGGGGGAGGATGTAAGGCCCCGTGAAAATCCCTACTCAAAAACCCGGATCCCGTGGTGCCAAGCTAGGATCGTGTGTTACAAATTAGTACGGCTCGGACCTTTTTGGATTGAATGATGCATTAAAAAGTCAAGAATAAGTTTCCTGAATAAACGCGAGAAATACGGTCCAAAAATGCGATCGCATAATTGAAATGCGGACCGCGTACCTGCCGCAGAGTGAGGCAGAATGTTGGATAAAATTGAAGTCAGAAATGCGATCGAAATGCGGTCGCATAATCAAAATACGGACAGCATAAGTCGTCGCATATTTTCCTCTAAATTTGCGAAGGTCAGTTCTGCGGTGCACTTTGCGACCGCAGAACATGATTGCGGACCGCATTATTACTGCAGACCGAGTCAGAATGTTTAGTTTTTGGGGAGCATTCTGCGGTCCATTATGCGGACCTCATGTTTACTCTACAATCGCAAAGGCGACCGCATAGTTGACTCAGGGCTCCAATTTTCTAATTTTTAACCCGACTTCCCTATCGATATAACCGGTGTTCTAGCTCATTTTGAACATTCATCTGAGCAATTCTAGAGAGAGGAAGAGGTTTCTTAGAGAGGAAAAGTATCCCATCAAATTATTCCATAAGATTGAGCTAAATCATTGAAGAAAATCAAGGAAGGCTCCTGAATCTTCATCCCAAGAGGTAAGGCTCCATCACCTCAGCTCATATTTGTATACTTAGCCAAATGGGATCATTAGGGAAGTAATTCATGGGTATGAGAATGAATCTCTTACAAGCATGCCACCGTAGAGTATTGGAAAGTAGTAAAATTATAAAAAAGAGGCAATTGGGAGTATAACATGATAGAAATTCCTCACAAAAAGGGGCCTAAGATACAATGCACCTTTAGTGTTTAATGATATGCTCGAGCCAAGCTAGAACTTCACTTTCGTCTCTAATTCTCAATTTTAATTTGAAATTTCTTGCTCAATAGATTGAAGCACTAAGAGTTCCGGAAAATTGTAAAAGAATAAGGAAAGGCTTTGTTGAGGTATGTATGGCTAAAACCCCCTTCTATTAGAAATCGAGCTCCGTTGGTGCTTATGAACGTGTGATAAAAGTCGAATTGGTTAGTGTATTGATTGATTGCAAAATTAATTGATTTACATATATCTATACATGTTCGTGAAGGATGTGCCTCAATGTGAATAACGTGCCAATCTTGATAATTAGAGAATGATGAAAAGTATAATTATTTGTTGAAATACCGGGGCTATAAGCCGACACTGAAACAAAGAATTATTCATGCTAGCTATGTGCTCACTATTTGTGATTGCAACTTGAAATATCCTTGATATACGTGTCTATGATCACAACTTATAAACTAGTATTGAAAAAGGACAATGATGTGATGATGGTGGCCATGAGTGCCCAGAAATCATTATGATATGTATGGAATAAGGATTTGAAGGTGTTGACTAATGAGAATGGAGTAATGCCTAGGCAAGGCGACCTAGCCGATCGGGTCGTGATCGAACACCGTGCCGCACACATGGTGGAAATGTGCTGATATTGAATCCCATATAAGGGAAATGAAATATTGATTGAAAGTAATGCCTCCAATGAGGTGACCTAGCCGGTCAGGTCGTGACCGGACTCCGCTCGAGATGGCGGTGGTGATGAGAACAGTGGTGAACATGTGACAAGATTGCCCTAATCCGTGTTGTGGAAATTGTATGAAGAATTATGTGAATTGTCTCTTTGATTTGCCCGTAGCTTGTATCTATTTGATAGTTCTTTCTAGTAAAATGGTGTTTAGTTATACATACCAGTACAATTCAAATGTACTGACGCCCCTTTTGCCGCGGGCGCTACATTCGTATTATGATTGGAGGTGGATCCATAGCGGACAGTGTCGACCGTGTGTACCGGAGCGTTCATCTACTCGAAGTCTCGGTGAGCCCCTTATTCTTCCATGGGGCTGCATGGTGTATCTTTTGTTATTACAGCTTTTCATTTTTGAGGTATAGCTGGGGCTTTATTGCCGGCATAGTTATGCTTATCTGTTGTATCTTTAGAGACTCCGAAGACGCTAGGTTGGGACATGTACGGGTTTTGGGGAGTTCCCTATATGTATATGTTGTAAATCGTAAACTTGTGATCTCCTTAAGCCGTAACTCTAATAGAACCCATGAAGCTAGCTTATGAATGGTAAATTTTTATGACATGAAATGAACCAGTAATGTGGTATACACCGTGTATTATCATTCAAACTAACCAAAGGCATGAGCTCCGTATTCATATTGGGTTGGGGTAGAAAGCAATCGGTAATGCTTGCTCAGTCGGGTTCACTTGATTGAGCGCCGGTCACGCCTCCCGAGGTTGGGGCGTAACAAACTTGGTATCAGAGCCTAAGGTTTTGAAAGTGTCCTAGGATGTCTTGGATCCGTGTCTAGTAGAGTCCTTCTTATCGGTGTGAAGTCGACCACATCTATAAGTTGGAGGCTATTTGGGAATTTAGGAATAACACCCTTCTTTGATACTCTGGATCGTGCGGTGAAATTGGTTACTTCCTAATCAGTGTGTTGTTCAATCTTTTAGTAAATGGCACCTAAGAAGAAGACAAAGACTGGCCAAGAAGCCAATGCCACCCCAGGAGTGGTTGATTCACCGATTGATGTTGCGAATGAGGGTAGCCGCCCTGCTATTACCCTGCCTGATCCTCCTATTCCAGAGCAAACTACCTCAGCCCCTGTAACTACGGAGGGTACCACTATACCTCCCGATGAGGCTCCTGTCCCGCCTCCAGTTCCAGCTTCCGGTTCTAGCATTTCTGATGGGGATCTTAGGGGAGCTATTCAAATGTTGGCTCAGTTGGTGGCCTCTCAGGCCCAAAGGTCAAATATTGCACCCAATTCATCCAGCAAGCCAGGGGATTCTACTAGTTCTAGGGTAAACAGGTTCCTTCAGTTAGACCCTCCGGTATTCATGGATGCCAACTCAGAAGAAGACCCACAGGACATTATTGATGAGATGCACAAGACCCTCAGGGTGATGCGTGTGACTGAGACAGAGAGAGTAGAGTTGGCTGCCTACCGTCTGAAAGCGGCGGCCTATTCATGGTTTGAAATATAGGAGGACTCCCGAGAGGAGGGGCGCCCTCCGGCATAGTGGAGTGAGTTTGCCGATGCTTTCATTGATCATTTCTTGCCCGCTGAGACAAGGGCAGCCCGGGCAGAAGAATTTGAAAATCTGAGGCAAGGTGATAGAAGTGTATGGGAGTACCACATGGAGTTTGTCCGCTTCTCCAAGTATGCTATTCACATGTTGCTTACCATGGAGGCTAGAGTGCGTCGGTTTGTTCAGGGTCTAAATCATTTGACTATTAATGAGGCCTCTACAACAGCATTGAATTCTGACATGAACTACGGGAGGATGGTAGCCTTCGCTGAGGCCACAGAGGACCGTAAGTTGAAAAACAGAATGGCGAGAGAGAGTAACACCAAGGCCCGGTCTATGGGCAACATAGGAGAGTCCCTAGGCTGGGGAAGATTAGCTTTTAGGGGAGGATCATCAGGACCTTCCCAGTCTGTTGCACAGTCTTCATCCAGTACACCGCCATCAAGGCCCAGCCAGCAGCAGTGGAGTCGTTTCAAGACCGGTCAGGGCAACAGGGGATTCCGCCAGCGAGGTCAGTTAGGGGAGAGGTTTCAGCAGCAGCAGAGATCCCTGTGTCCCAAGTGTTGGAAGATGCACTCGGGGGTCTGCTACACGGAGTTGCCTATATGTTATGGATGTGGGATGAGGGGCCATATTCAGAGACACTGTCGCGCGTCTCGCTAGGGAACAGGCAGGGGCACAGCTCACCCCTCCAGTCCAGCAGTTGCCACATCTTCAGCCCCCTCCCCAGCTCAAGGTGCCCCAACGCCCGCAGAGCGGGGTGCAGCTAGGGGTGGTGTACAGAGTTCGACAGGTCCCAGCCGATTTTATGCTATGAGTAGTCGCCAGACTGTAGAGGCTTCTCCAGATGTAGTTACAGGTATTCTGACTGTCCAATCTCATTATGTGTATGTGCTTATTGACCATGGTTCCACCTTATCATATGTTACCCCGTTTGTTGCTATGGTATTTGGGATAGAACTAGAGCAGCTTCACGAGCCATTCTTAGTATCTACCCCAGTTGGTGAGTCAATTTTGGCTGCTCGAGTTTATAGGGGTTGTGTTGTTACGGTGCGTGGTAGGGATACTATGGCCGATCTTATCGAGTTGGGAATGGNCATTGAGTGGAGGGCAGATAATGTAGTGCCTCGAGGTTGGTTTATTTCCTACCTTAAGGCCGCGAAAATGATCAAGAAGGGATGTATCTATCATCTAGTTCGAGTTGCAGATGCTAATGCCGAGGCACCTAGCCTTGATTCCGTACCAGTTGTGAATGAATTTCCAAATGTCTTTCCAGATGAGCTCCCTTGGATTCCACCAGATAGGGTGATTGATTTTGGGATCGATGTGATGCCAGGCACATAGCCTATATCGATTCCACCTTACAGGATGGCACCGATAGAATTGAAAGAACTAAAGGAGCAATTAAAGGATTTATTAGAAAAGGGTTTCATACGGCCAAGTGTGTCACCATGGGGCGCACCGGTCTTGTTTGTAAGAAAGAAGGATGGATCGCTGCGGATGTATATTGACTACCGGTAACTTAACAACCGAGATTCGCAGTTTCTTGGGATTAGCAGGGTATTACAGGAGTTTTATGGAGGGGTTTTCTACTCTTGCCTCTCCTTTGACAAGATTGACACAGAAAGCAGCTAAATTCCAATGGTCTGATGCTTGTGAAAAGAGTTTCCAAGAATTGAAATCAAGGTTAACATCAGCGCCGGTGTTAGCCCTACCAGAGGGTACCGAGAGATTTGTGGTGTATTGCGATGATTCAAGAGTCGGGCTGGGGTGTGTGTTGATGCAGCGGGACAAGGTGATAGCCTACGCCTCTAGGCAGCTTAAGAATCATGAGAAGAACTGTCCAACGCATGACTTAGAGCTAGCAGCTGTGGTGTTTGCACTAAAGATTTGGAGGCATTATTTGTATGGGTCCAAGTGGACATATTTACCGATCATAAGAGCCTTCAATACATCTTCAAGCAGAAAGAGTTGAACCTGAGACAACCAAGGTGGTTAGAGTTGCTCAAAGACTACGATATGGATATATTGTTTACCACCCGAGAAAGGCAAATGTTGTGGCAGATGCACTTAGTCAAAAATCTATGGGACGTTTGGCTCATTTGGGGGCCTACCAGAGGCCGTTAGCTAGGGATGTTCACCGACTAGCTAATTTGGGAGTTCGTCTGGCAGACTCTGATGAAGGAGGGGTAATTATACGAAATAGGGCTGAATCATCGCTTGTGGTAGAGATGAAAGAAAAGCAATTCAGTGATCCATTGTTAGCACAACTAAAAGAAGGGATTCACAATCATAAGACCTCTGCTTTCTCCTTGGGCATGAATGATGGTACCTTACGGTACCAAGACCGCCTGTGTGTTCCTGATATCGACAGTCTTCGGGAAAGGATCATGGTAGAAGCTCACACATCCAGGTATTCTGTGCACCCAGGTTCTACAAAAATGTATCATGGTCTCAAGGAAATTTATTGGTGGAACAACATGAAGAAGGATGTGGCAGAATTTGTAGCAAAATGTCCAAATTGTCAACAGGTAAAAGCCGAACATCAAAGGCCCGGTGGGTTGACACAATGCATAGAAATTCCAATGTGGAAGTGGGAGATGATTAACATGGACTTTGTGGCAGGGTTGCCGCGCACTTCGCGCAAGTTCGACTTAATTTGGGTAATCGTGGATCGACTCACAAAATCAGCACACTTCTTGCCAGTTAAATCTACCGACACAGCGAAGCAATATGCTTAGTTGTATATCAAAGAAATAGTCAGGTTACATGGCACTCCAGTCTTAATCATTTCGAACCGAGGGGCTCAATTCACAGCTAATTTTTGGAAGAAGTTTCATCAGGGTTTGGGTACGCAAGTGAACCTTAGCATAACTTTTCATCCACAGACTGATGGGCAAGCAAAACGGACTATTCAGATGCTTGAGGATATGTTGCGTGCTTGTGCTATTGACTTCAAGGGAAGTTGGGATGACCATTTGCCACTCATAGAATTTGCTTACAACAACAGTTTTCACGCTATTATTCAAATGGCACCGTTCGAAGCATTGTACGGTAGGAGATGTAGGTCTCCCATCGGATAGTTCGAGGTTGGAGAAGTGGAATTGATAGGGCCGGACCTCGTGCACCAGGCCATGGATAAAGTCAAGCTCATTAAGGAAAGGTTGAAAACTCCTCAAAGTCGCCAAAAATCCTACTCGGATGTGCGTCGCAGAGATTTGGAGTTTAAAGAAGGTGATTGGGTATTCTTGAAAGTTTCCCCTATGAAGGGTAGCATGCGATTCGGAAAGAAAGGAAAGTTAAGCCCAAGGTACGTCGGGCCATACTAAATTATTCAGAAAGTTGGTCAGGTGGCATACAAGCTCGAGCTGCCGCCCGAGATGTCATTGGTACACCCAGTTTTCCATGTATGTATGTTAAGGAAGGTGGTAGAGGATCCGTCCTCTATTGTGCCAATAGAGACTATTGAAGTAAACGAAGGGCTATCATACGAAGAGGTCCCAGTTGCCATTCTTGATAGGCAAGTTCGAAAACTAAGGAATAAGGAGATTGCATCCGTAAAAGTATTATGGCGGAACCAGCAAGTTGAGGAAACTACTTGGGAAGCCGAGGACGAAATGAAAAAGAAGTATACACGCTTGTTTGGATGATCATGTAATAACTTCTATGTGTTCAGCTCCTTCGAAATCATATGTGTTGGCTAGATTTGTGTAATAACCGCACTTGTTTGAATGATCATGTAATAACAATCCTCTTTTGGTAATATGGTTGCCTATATGGCCATTGTTGATATTGTGCCAGTTATACTATGCTTTACAAATATGCTTATGGTGTTATAGTGTGTTTCTGGGGCTCTCTGACAGGTGTATAAGGCCTAGATACAAAGAAAACTCTGGCGAAATTTTCGGAAATTTAGGGAGTTAGCTAAATTGGAAGACTGTCAACCAATTTCGGGTTGTAAAGAGAGGAAGATTACACTAACATTGTTAATGAGTGAACCTTGATCCTCATTTGAGGACGAATGATCTTAAGTTGGGGAGGATGTAAGGCCCCGTGAAAATTCCTACTCAAAAACCCGGATCTCGTGGTGCCAAGTTAGGATCGTGTGTTAGAAATTAGTACGGCGCGGACCTTTTTGGATTGAATGATGCATTAAAAAGTCAAGAATAAGTTTCCAGAATAAATGCGAGAAATGCGGTCTAAAAACGCGATCGCATAATTGAAATGCGGAATGCATACCTGCCGCAGAGTGAGGCAGAATGTTGGATAAAATTGAAGTCAGAAATGCAATTAAAATGCGGTCGCATAATCGAAATGCGGACCGCATAAGTCGTTGCATATTTTCTTTTGAATTTGCGAAGGTTAGTTCTACGGTGCACTTTGCGACCGCAAAACATGAATGCGGACCGCATTATTACCCCAGACCGAGTCAGAATGTTTAGTTTCTGGGGAGCATTCTGCGGTCCATTATGTGGACCGCATGTTAACTCTGTGATCGTAAAGGCGACCCCATAGTTGACTCAGGGCTCCAATTTTCTAATTTTTAACCCGACTTCCCTATCGATATAACCGGTGTTCTAGCTCATTCTGAACATTCACCTGAGCAATTCTAGAGAGAGGAAGAGGTTTCTTAGAGAGGGAAGTATCCCATCAAATTATTCCATAAGATTGAGCTAAATAATTGAAGAAAATCAAGGAAAGGCTCCTGAATCTTCATCCCAAGAGGTAAGGCTCTATCACCTCAGCTCATATTTGTATACTTAGCCATATGGGGTCATTAGGGAAGTGATTCATGGGTATGAGAATGAATCTCTTGCATGCATGCCACCGTAGAGTATTGGAAAGTAGTAAAATTATAAAAAGAGGCAATTAGGGGTATAACATGATAGAAATTCCTCACAAAAAGGGGCCTAAGATACAATGCACCTTTAGTGATTAATGATATGCTCGAGCCAAGCTTGAACTTCACTTTCGTCTCTAATTCTCAATTTTAATTTGAAATTTCTTGCTCAATAGATTGAAGCACTAAGAGTTACGGAAAATTGAAAAAGAATAAGGAAAGGCTTTGTTGAGGTATGTATGGCTAAAACCCCCTTCTATTAGAAATCGAGCTCCGTTGGTGCTTACAAACGTGTGGTAAGAGTCGAATTGGTTAGTGTATTGATTGGTTGCGAAATTAATTGATTTACATATATCTATACATGTTAGTGAAGGATGTGCCTCAATGTGAATAACGTGCCAATCTTGATAATTAGAAAATGATGAAAAGTATCATTATTTGTTCTTCCTCAATGTGAACAACGTGCCAATCTTGATAATTAGAGAATGATGAAAAGTATAATTATTTGTTGAAATACTGGGGCTATAAGCCGACACTGAACCAAAGCATTATTCATGCTAGCTATGTGCTCACTATTTGTGATTGCAACTTGAAATATCCTTGATATACGTGTCTATGATCACAACTTATAAACTAGTATTGAAAAGGGACAATGATGTGATGATGGTGGCCATGAGTGCCCAGAAATTGTTATGATATGTATGGAATAAGAATTTGAAGGTGTTGACTAATGAGAATGGATTAATGCCTAGGCAAGGCGACCTAGCCGATCAGGTCGTGATCGAACACCATGCCGCACACATGGTGGAAATGTGCTGATATTGAATCCCATATAAGGGAAATGAAATATTGATTGAAAGTAATGCTTCCAATGAGGTGACCTAGCAGGTCGGGTCGTGACCGGACTCCGCTCGAGATGACGGTGGTGATGAGAACAGTGGTGAACATGTGACAAGATTTCCCTAATCCGTGTTGTGAAAATTATATGAAGAATTATATGAATTGTCTCTTTTATTTGCCCGTATTAATTGCTTGTATCTATTTGACAGTTCTTTCTAGTAAAATGGTGTTTAGTTATACATACCAGTACAATTCAAATGTACTGACGCCCCTTTTGCCGGGGGCGCTACATTCGTATTATGATTGTAGGTGGCTCCATAGCGGATAGTGCCGACCGTGTGTAGCGGAGCGTTCATCTACTCGAAGGCTCGGTGAGCCCCTTATTCTTCCATGAGGCTGCATGGTGTATCTTTTATTTATTACAGCTTTTCATTTTTGAGGTATAGCCGGGGCCTTGTTGCCGGCATAGTTATGCTTATCTGTTGTATCTTTAGAGGCTCCAAAGACACTAGTGTGGGTCATGTACGGGTTTTGAGGAGTTCACTATATATATATGTTGTAAATCCTAAACTTCTGATCCCATTAAGCCGTAACTCTAATAGAACCCATGAAGCTAGCTTATGAACGGTAAATTTTTATGACATGAAATGAACCAGTAATGTGGTATACACCGTGTATTATCGTTCAAACTAACCAAAGACATGAGTTCCATGTTTATATTGGGTTGGGGTAGAAAGTGTTCGGTAAGGCTTGCTTAGACGGGTGCACTTGATTGAACGTCGGTCGCGCCTCCCGAGGTTGGGGCGTGACAGCGAGGGTCCTTTCGCGTTCGCTATGAAGGATTTAACTGGGTAGAATATAAAATTTCAAAGTCGAGTATTTAGCTATTTTATGAAAACTATAGCTTGGGAGCTCGGATTTGAGCGAGATTTTGAGGGATTTTCAGAGATATCGATTGGGTAATGATTCTTAAATTCTTTTTTGCTTATAACCCATTTATCTAAACATGAATCCATCATCTAATTTCAGATTTGGGGTGAGAAATTGAGGAAATTTTGATAATCTCTTAGGCGTAATTTTCTAGTTTTAATTGGGGATTTGATATTGGATATGGATAATTTTTACATGTTTAGACTCGTGAGAGAATGAGGGTTCATAATCCATAACTTTTATCCGATTGCGAGATGTGGGCCCAAGGGTAATTTGGTCATTTTTCCTAATTTCACATACTAGCTTAGACTTAATTAGTGTAATTCGTTACTCGAAGGGTTATTTACATTATGCAATTGAATTGAATATATTTGGGCCATTTGCAGTCGTGTACTCATGGCATGAGTGTGGTTTAGGGTTGATTTTGAGCCGGTTCGAGGTAAGTGGCTTGCCTATCCTTGTGTGGGGGATCTCCCCTTAGGATTCGGTATTGTTGATATTTGAAATTCCTTGCATGAGGTGACTAGTGTGTACTTGTGCTAATTGTTGAAAATCTTATTTTCATTAAGTAACTAAAATTGTGTTTCCTTTCCTGTTTACACTAGTTGCAATTTAAGCCTGCCGTTAGCTTAGGGAAGCATGTCTAATTGACTTACTTGATTATTTGCTCAACTGCCTTATTTGGATTGTGTGCAACATGTTAGGTTATAAATACCTGTTTTACCTTGGTATGAAATTTGAATTGAATTGAGTATTCTTCGTATTGTTGTTATGTATTTATTTTGGGACTACAGGACGGTATCCCGATAGATCCCCCTGTATGTTTATTTTAAGACTACGTATTTGTATTCCGGTAGATTCCCCCTGTAAATTTATATTGGAACTGCGGGACTATACCCGATAGATTCCCCCAGTACTAGGTATTTACATTTGGGACTAAGGATCGGGATTCAGGTAGATCCCCGTGCACTATTGTTGGACTACAGGATGGTATTGTCACGCCCCAACCTCGGGAGGCGCGACCGGTGCTCAATCAAGTGAACCCGACTGAGCAAGACTTACCGAACACTTCTTACCCCAAATCAATATGAATATGGAACCCATGCCTTTCATTAATTTAGATGAGAATACATGGTGCATACTACATCATTGGTTCATTTCACATCACAAAGATTTACCGTACATATGCTAGCTTCAAGGATTCTATTAGAGTTACAGTTTATGGAGATAACAAGTTTAGGATTACAACATATATATTTGACTCCCCGAACACCCGTACATAACCCACACTAGTGTCTTTGGAGCCTTTAAGGATACAACAGATAAGCATAACTATGCCGGCAACAAGGCTCCGGCTATACCTCAAAAGTGGAAAGCTGTAATAACAAAAGATATACCATATAGCCCCATGGAAGAAAAAGGGGCTCACCGAGACTTCGAGTAGAAAAACGCTCCGCTATACACGATCGGCACTGTCCGCTAGGGAGCCACCTACAATCATAACACGAATGTAGCGCCCATGGCAAAAGGGACGTCAGTACATTTGAATTGTACTTGTATGTATAACTAAACACCATTTTACTAGAAAGAACTATCAAACAGATACAAGCAAATAATACGGGCAAATCAAAGATGCAATTCATATAATCTTTCATACAATTTCCAAAACATAGATAAGGGCATTTCTGTCACGTGTTCACCACTGTTCTCAATACCACCGCCATCTCAAGCGGAGTCCGGTCACGACCCGACCGGCTAGGTCACCTCATTGGAGGCATTACTCTCAAACAATATTTCATTTCCCTTATCCGAAATTCAATATCAGCACATTACCACCATGTGTGCAGCATGGTGTCCGATCACGACCCGATCGGCTAGTTCACCTCATTGAGGCATTACTCCATTCTCATTAGTCAACACCTTCAAATCTTTATTCCACACATATCATAACAATTCCAGGGCACTCATGGCCACCATCATCACATCGTTTTCCCTTTTTAATATTTATTTTACAAGTTGTGATCATAGACACGTATATCAAAGATAATTCAAGTTGCAATCCCAGGTAAGTGAGCACATAGCTAGAATGAATAATTCTTTATTTTGATGTTGGCTTATAGCCCAAGTATTTCAACACATAAGTGTACTTTTTCATGCATCTCTAATTGTCAAGAATGGTGCATTATTCACATTGAGGCACATCCTTCATGAATATGTATAGACATATGCAAATCAGTGCGTAATAACAATCAATACACTAACCAATTCAAGTCTTACCATACTTTCGTAAATGACAACGAAGCTCAATTTCTAATAAAAGGGGGTTTTAGCCATACATACCTCAATAAATCTTTCCTTACTCTTTTACAAATTTATGGAACTCTTAGCACTTCGATCTATTGAGTAAGAATTACAAATTAAATCGAGAATTAGAGATGAGATTGAGACTCTAGCTTGGTTCAAGCATATTGACAAACCCTAGAGGTGCAATGTGATCTTAGGCCTCTTTTTAAGAGCAATTTATATCATTTTGTACCCCTCTTTAATTCACCACCTCCCACTATTCTAAGGTTTGATATGCATGTAAGGAATCCATTGTTATACCCATGAATCACCTCACTAGTGAACCCTTATATCTAATAATAAAACAAATAAGAGTTGGGGTGATGAAGTCTTACCTCTTGAGATGAAGGTCTAGGGGTCTTCACTTGATTTTCTTCAAGGATTTAGCCATATCTTATGGAGTAATTTGATGGGGAGACTTTCCCTCTCTAAAAACCCTCTCTCTCCCTCTAGAAAATGCTCAGAAGAATGCTTAAAATGAGCTATAACACCGGATATATCGATACGGAGGTCAGGTTAAAAA
This sequence comes from Nicotiana glauca, assembly GCA_026770625.1. Lineage (NCBI taxonomy): Eukaryota > Viridiplantae > Streptophyta > Magnoliopsida > Solanales > Solanaceae > Nicotiana > Nicotiana glauca. The sequence continues at coordinate 84,082 of MU682282.1, forward strand.
TTAGAAAATTGGAGTCCCGAGTCAAATATACGATCGCATTTGTGATCGCAGAGTAAACATGCGGTCCGCATAATGGACTACAAAATGCTCCCCAAAAACTGGACACTCTAACTGAGTCTGCGGCAGGAATGTGGTCCGCATTCACTTTCTGCGGTCGCAAAGTGCACCGCAGAACTGACCCTTACAAAATTCAAAGGAAAATATGCGACGACTATGCGGTCCGTATTTTGATTATGCGACCGCATCTCGACCGCATAGCTGACTTCAATTTTAACCAACATGCTGACTAACTCTGCGGTAGATATGCGGTCCGCATACCTGATTTGCGGCCGCATTCTGGATCGCATTTCTTGCATTTTTCTGGAAACTTATTCTTCACTTTTTAATGCATTATTCAATCCAAAAAGGTCAGTGCCCCTGCTCCTAACTTGGCACCACAGGATCCGGGTTTTTCGAGTAGGGATTTCATGGGGCCTTACATCCTCCCCCACTTAAGATCATTCGTCCTCGAATGAGGATCAAGGTCCACTTATTAACAGTCTTAGTGCAATCTTCTCCTCCCTACTACCCAAAACAGTTTGACAGTCCCTACCACCAAGTTGAGGATGTCGACATGGAAGTATGTGTTCACTTATGTGAATTATTTGTGAATTATTGTGATTAATGTGTCTTGAACGTTGTTGGTTAAGTCTTCCGATATAATGGTGCAAGTAAATGGAAACAAACCAAATGTGGGTGTGTGAATGTGTTTGTGTGGTAAGAGTTGTGTAACAAATGATGGAAAGAAATCGTAATTGATGCAATTGGAACAACTGTGGTAATAACATATATGGCTTGGCGTGGGCAATTATCGTTGTGACATAAAATGCATATGATTTGTTGAATATGATGGAAATAGTATTGATGGCTACGAAAATTCTTGTGAATTGTTGTGGTTGTTCTTTGAGAATTGTTGTTGTTGTTCTTTGTGAATTGTTGTTGTTGTTGTTGTGTTGTTTGTGAATTGTAATTGTTCGGTGGGGTCGAGTTGCACGCCCAACACGAAGTAATAAAGTGTGGGTTGTGGTGATAAGGGTGGCCGAGGTAATAAGGGTGGCCGAGGTAATAAGGGTGGAAAGTGATCGAAATCACTATTGAAATGAAAATATGAGAAAATTGTGAAATCATTGATGTGAAAATGTTGAAAAGGGTAAAGGAAAGATTGTGAAACTTGTTTGGCTTTGGTTGTTCCTTTCATATGCATTAATTGTTGATTCTATTACTGTTCGGTATCTGTATATTGGTTGATCTTACTTGGGATGAAGTTTGTTCATACATACCAGTACAATTCAAATGTACTGACGTCCTTTTTGCCAGGGGTGCTACATTCGTGTTATGATTGTAGGTGGTTCTATAGCAGGTACTCCAGTCCACCGACAGTAGCACCTCCTCCACTTTCCATCAGCTGTATTGGTGAGCCCCTTTCCTCTCGGGGCCCTACGTGGCTCATGCCGCCTTTCCTCTGGAGTTTATTTTGGTATTCGTGTAAAGTATAACCGGAGCCTTGTTGCCGGGATTTCCATTATCCTTCAATTGTATCTAGAGGCTCTGCAGAGAGGTTGTGGGTAGTCTCGGGCATGGGAATTTAAAATAGAAATATCGATGGTTGGAAATAATGTATAAAACTTGTAATACCTTTAATATGGTGAGTGAAGTTGCTAATGAAAATGAAATGGAAATCGTTAATGATGTGTTTATAGAATTGGATTAACGGAGTCCATCTCCTATTTATTCATGAGTTAGCTTGGGTAGAATGAGACCTATCAGGCTTGCTCGATCGGGTTTACTCGGTTGAGCGCCAGTCGCGCTCCTCGAATTTTGGGGCGTGACAATATGCATGCAAGGAATCCATTGTTATACCCATGAATCACCTCACTAGTGACCCCTTATATCTTAGAATAAAACAAATAAGAGTTGGGGTGATGAAGTCTTACCTCTTGAGATGAAGGTTGAGAGGTTTAGATGGGGATGTTCTACGAGCTAGTTGTGGAGATAGCTCAGAGAATCAATGGTGTACATCAGCATCGTCGAGAGAAGGCTATGAGGGATAAGTGGTTTCAATAATATAGAAAGTTCATAAGTACCCCGACTGGGGGTAGAGGTCTGTTCGTGAGGGGTCAGTCGAGCAGGCCCATATATCCAGCATAGCTGCCTCCTTGGGGTACTCCAGTGCGACCCTACATCAGCGCCATGCTAGAGAGTACCTACCACCCACCAGCTATCTAGGGTTCCTCCACTAGGTATTCAATCCATCAGGGTCAGACTTTAGGCTAGCAGTCCACTATATCGAGAGGTTGATTTGAGTGTGAGGATGTCAGTCGTGTCTGGAGGTTTTGCCCTAAGCTTCAGGCAAGTTAGCATAGCAGGATCAGCAGCCTCTGATTACATAAACAACTGTCCCACCAGTCGTCTAGCCACCCAGAGGTGAAGGTCAAATGGGTAGAGGTTATCCTACAGGTTGAAGCCAGTCAAGTGGAGGCCAATCAGATGGCACTCCAACTAGGTTCTATGCTTTTCTGACTGGACCAAAAGCAGTGGCCTCAGATACCGTGATTATAGGTATTATTTGTGTCTACGGTAGGGATGATTTGGTATTATTTGATCCAGGGTCTACATATTTATAGGTCTCATCTCTGTTTGCTCATTTCCTAGGTGTTTCCTGTTAGTCTCTGGGTGCTCCTATTTGTATGTCCACTCCTGTGAGTGATTCTGTCATTGTGGATCGGATCTATCGGTCGTGTGTTGTTACATTTTGTGGTTATGCGACTAGAGCGGATTTTCTATTGCTTGATATGACCGATATTGAGGTAATCCTTAGCATGGATTAGTTATCTCCATATCATGCCATCTTGATTTTCATGTGAAGACTGTTACCTTGGCAATACTAGATTTTCCGTGATTAGAGTGGAAGGGTTCGTCGGTTAGCGCACCTAGTCAGACTATTTCTTTTATGAAGGTTAGTCTGGGAGTTCACCGATGTGTTTTCTTCTGATCTTCCAATCATGCCACCTGTGAGCACGTGATTTTTGCCCAAAGCAAATTATTCCAAAATATATGCAAAATGATTTTTGTGTGGCAACTTG
>MU682287.1:28064-47579 GCA_026770625.1 Nicotiana glauca
ATTCCATAACATCTATATAGCTCGGAATCACACCTACAAGGCATAAAACACACAATTAGTGCAAAACACTAGCGATTAAAGCACAAACTCAACTAAAGTGCATTAAATTAGAGTGTAATAATCGACTAAAATACGTAATTATAGCCTATCATCAACGTTGCAATTCTAATATTATTTACGTGGAGCAAGCATTTAACCTATGCCAGATTGAATTTGGTTATACCAGCATTTAATATATAAAGAAAAGAATAGTGAAAAGAAGAAGAGGAAGAAAAAACAATTATAAAGAATTCCACCTAGGCATTATAGAATGGATAATATGGGTTTTTTCGAACTTTCCATTGAATTCCATCGTTTACCTTTTTCTTGAAGTGCATAATCACGCTTCCTCCGGTTCACAATAAGTGTTCAATTTGGTTTTTTATTTTGGTTCAAAATAAGTGTTCAGTTATATACAAAGGAGGATGTAGGTAAATAACTCATCATTCAACCAAGTGCACCATTTAGCTTCTTTGGAGCATGGGTGCTAGCAGAGAATACTAGGCTAATTCCAATAAAATTGTACACAAAATACCTAGTTTGACGGAAAGACCATGGGTTCACGTGCCCCGTCAAGTTGCCTCCAAATTCGCCTTTGGTTATGTAATCAAGAAAGAATTCAATTTATTTTTACAAAATAACCCCTATGTTCATATCCCTAAAAAGTTTTCTTGCTCCTTACATTAAATATTTAATTAGGGATAATTTAGTCATAATAGGTATTTTTATATAGAAATTAATATTTTCTTAATAGGCGTGCTAAAAGCAAATTGAACACTTATTGTGAACCGGAGGAGTAATTATTAATTAAGTAGCTTTCCCATTTCTATAGAAAGTAGCGGAAATATGACTTCATTACATCTACCACTCATTTATTTTCACATCATCTTTATCTTCCTAAAATAAGAGCGCAAATAGGAATCAATGGAACGTGACTTTACGTTCAAATGTGTTTTTGTTTTTGTTTCCCTAGTTCTAGTTTCCGTTATATTTTACGCCTTAGAACGTCTTGCACATTAGCCTAGTCTATTTCTTTTCTATTCAAAAATATTACAATTATTATTATAGTTAAGGTCCCATGAAAAAAAAGCTCATAAACGCAACCGACCACACCTTTTTCTATTTTCTCTCTTTTAATTTCTTCCACCATTATCTTTTATTATTTCACTTTAATATGCACAAAGAAAATAGAACCAAGTAGGGGCCAATCAAGTGGAAAAAGAACTAGTGGGGGGCCCAAACAGGAGAAAAAACAGTAAGCTGGATTAATCCTGTCTTTATTTCGAGTTTTTCCTAATGGAATTAGCGGTTGATCTAAATTTCAAACCTGGTGGCTTGACTTTACATAGAGTAGGTCCCACGTCAAAACGTCATGTTAATTACTATACCCTAAGGTGTTTCAAAATAAGTAATTTTTTTGATATTTTTACACACATTAAGAAATCCAACTTTTAATATTAATTAGTAATGGAATTGATCATATTAATTTTTACTATCTCACATGAACACTCCTAACACATATTCCAACACTATTTATTCCAAGGACAATATAAAAAAAAAAAATTAATTTATTCTTAAAATCTGAAAAAATTACTTATTTTGGACCACAAAAAAAGACTAAAAAATCACTTATTTTGGATCGGAGGGAGTATCTCTAATTCGGGTAGTAAATATGTTTATACTGGATCTTTTGTATTTTCTTCATCGTTAATAAAGAATTTACCCTTTCGAGTACGACAATTCACACTATTCCTTTCTTTCAGTGATGATTATGACTACAGGGGATCCAACAGATGGTGAATGCACGTGCATATGCTATCTCTAATTTGGGCAATTTTAAGTTGCATCCATTTGCTATAATAATAGCTCGGAGCATCTATTACATCTCGCAGAAAAGGAACCTAAAATTATTTCAAAACAAATGTAGATCAGAGGAGGCGATTGTGAAGATGATCATACAATATATACACTACAGAGGAAGCAAAGTACCAAAACTAGCAAAGCAGATAGCGAGTCTAAACTTTAACCCATGAAGTAACAACGTAGTAAAAATTTTGAAAGTTAAAGTTAGCAGAGGAGGCTAGAGATGCACACTAAAATTGGGGCTACATGTCCAACTTTAGGATGAAGACATGTGCATGAAAATTTACCTTGGTACTGAATTATCATCTACGCACAGTATCTCTTTAAATCCACTTTTAGCTCAACATCCATTTATTCGACAAAAATTAAACAATATTTATATAAATATAAGTTAGTGAAAAGGCAAAAGAGAAAACTATATATATGCATGATTTAATTAAGAGTCCAACAGCTACTTTGACGTCGTCTTCATCATCACAAAGTCGTTTTAATTTCCTGCTTTATGGGTGCTAAGGCTTGCCGCACATTATTTTATTTTCTTAGTTTGAAGATAGGGCTATATATGACAGGCAGAGAAGATATAGCCTCTTATGTAACCACTTGCTTCACCACAAATCATTACAAATAATCCATTCTCACTTTCCTGTCATCTTCCTTTTTTTTCTTTTTTTTTGGGTGTGCATCCTCCTCAAGTAGTTTCTTAGTAGGGTCATTTGGTGCTTCAAATGCTGCAGTTTTTCAATTTGAGTTCTTTAATTACCCTATAGAAGAAAGAATTAAGAGCAATTGCGAATTATATTCATCTATTATTAATTAAATGAAGATAAAAAGTGAATGGAGTGACTATCTTTGTATGAGTCCAAATTTGACCAACCACGACCTACGACGAGCACGACAAACAATCGTGTACCTTCGAGTCGACGTCCCGAAAAAGACAACCTTAGGACAGAAGAAGAGGTAGTACGACCCTTGTAATATTGTAAGCCCATTAGGGAACATTGAGAATATTCCATCGAATATTCTTGGTAGTTTGTTTCCGATAACTTAGAAGAGTCTCCCTCTAGTATATAAGGGGGACAAAGAACTTCGTAAAGGGGGACCGAAAAAACTCCGTAAGAAAACATTATCTGAGAACAAAAGAAAATTTATTGGCAATCATATCTTCATTTACTTAATCTAGTATTCATTATACTTAGCTAAGTTTACCCCTTCATCTTTCAATTGATTTGTTCAAAGAGATTTTCGTATTTTTTGAGTCAAACAATTTGGCGCCGTCTGTGGAGATTTCTATAACTGAAACTATAGCTTTTCATCTAGATTCTTGAAAGTGATAACTATTTTTCCTCATACTTCATAAGAACCAACAATGACTGAAAAAGGGGAATCAAGGCTAAAGGCAACATCGATGTCGCGAGTAATCTCCTGAGTTCCCTCAACGAGGCCGGTAGAGAAAATAATGAGAATACAATGCCAAGCGCCACACCGGAGGGGGACCACCTCTTTCGCTCGGGGATCTAACGATCTTGCGAGAAAGGGGAGCATCAACATCTGCGGCGGGGGAAGCACCGCCAGCAGTCAAGAAGCTGCTAGAAGAGTGGTTAACGAGTGCCTTGAGCAATATGCTCAAGAAACCTACTCAAAGAAATGTCTAGGACTCGCCACCTACAAAAATCGTAGTTGCCGACGATGAGCCGAGCACTACCCGAACAGGCGATACCCGAACTGTTACTAATGCAGGTGACGATGCACTCATGGCCATCTTAAAGAAAATGGATGAGATGAAAAATGAGAACAAAACGCTCCGCGACCAAATGAAGGAACATCAGGAGAGGGTTGACAAAATACCAGGCGCTCCGAAGCTACTTCCGAAACGTGATATGGGTCGATTCATCGAACAGCCGTACAACGAAAGGCAGCTCCCTATTCCATTCCAAAGACCTTCAAAATGTCACCATACTTGAAAATATACAACGGGACCACAGACCCAGAGGATCATTTGATCAATTACGTTACTACAGTGAAGGTCAATGATCTATCAAAAGAATAGGTATCGCCAGTGCTCCTAAAAAAGTTCGGTGAAACTTTGACATGTGGAGCGTTGACGTGGTAATCCCAACTACCGGCATGGTCGATATCGATATTTGAAGAAATGGAAGATAAATTCGCCATCGCCCGCGGGGGGGCAAAGAAGGACGAAGCTAGGGTCAACGATATCTTCCCTGTTAGGCAAATGACGGGGGAGGGACTGCGGGATTTCCTGGCCCGATTCAACAGAGTAAGGATGAGTCTACCGAACGTGTCAGAAGGGATGGCAGTAGCAGCCTTTCAAAATAGGTTAAACATGAACGGATCTAAGGCAACCAAAAAACTACTCAGTAGAATCATGAAGTACCACCTACCACATGGGAAGAAATCCACAACGCCTATTGCGCCGAGGTAAGGGCATACGAGGAGGTCCTGAACGGACCGCTTCAGCGATTAACATCAAACCAGACCGAGACAAGGAGAGATTGACGTAACGATGGCTGAAGAGACCAACCACCATATTTCAATCGAGAAAGGCATCAGCCATATGTCCGAACATCCAACCCGCCCCCTCCGCGACATATGGATGTCCTACCGTGACACACTACACCCCTCCAAAATGAAAGTGGTACGCCTTCACTATTAGTTTCCCCCTCAGAGATAGTGTACACACTGGAAAAACTGGGCACAAGGTGCAGTGGCCGCAGAATATGAAATCGGATCCAAGCACCAGGAGGTCAAACGTCCTATGTGAATTCCACCATGAAAAAGGACACAAGACCGAAGACTGCATAGGTTTGCGGTAAGAAGTAGTGAGGATGTTAAACCAAGGGTACCTGAAAGAACTGCTAAGTAATAAAAGACGGGCCAATTTCGTCCGAGGGCGCGATCCACCTCAAGGACCTCCAAAGCCACCATCGCCAGCCCGTACCATACAAATGATCATTGGCGGCGGAGATGGTATGGTAATCAACCATGTAAAGTTCACCACCACACACAAACTCAAACAGACAATCGCCCACAAACGGTATGACGACTCGAAAATAGTATCGTCTTCGATAAGTCATATACCGATGGTTTGTTGTTCCCTCACTATGATGCTAGAGTTATAACTTTACGCATCACTGATACCAATGTAAAAAGAATTATAGTGGATGACAGAAGCGGCGCGTGTATTATTCACCCATGGGTCCTCACGCAAATGAGGCTCGAGGATAAGATAATACCGTGTTGCATAACACTAAAGGGGTCTTAATAATGCAGTAGAGCGGACATCTGGAGAAATAGTGCTGCCTGTCCTAGTAGGAGGGGTCACCTTGGAAACAACATTCCATGTCATGAACCAGGAAACGGCTTATAACGTCATCATAGGACGACCGTGGATATACGCCATACGAGTCATCCCTTCAATCTTCTATCAAGCAATCAAATTTCCCACCCCATGGGGTATATTCAACATCCGAGGCGAGCCACGTACCACCCAAGAATGCTACCGGATCGCCCGAGATTGTACGCACACCAAACAACTAAAAGGGGCGAGTGCGGAAGCATATTAGTCAGCCATGTCGGGCACCAAACCCGACATACAGGTAGAGGCCATCAAAGACCCGAACATTGTAGAAGCTTGTAAGGCAACCATAGAAGATCTCGACCCCGTCCAATTGGACAACACTGACAACACAAAAAAGGCTTACATTGGGCACTACCTCTCGAAACCAGGTAAGTATCGTGAGTTTTTAACTAACAATTCTGATTTGTTTGCTTTCTCCCACTCAAACATGCCAGGAATCTCAAGGGATATCGCCATACATAGGCTGAACATCAACCCTCTTTATCCACCGGTGCGACAGATGAGGAGAAAATTCAATGCCACAACAAACGAGGCGGTCAGCGCAGAGGCTAATAAACTACTCGCCAATGGTTCCATCAGAGAATCGAAATACCCCTAATGTGTCGTCAATGTGGTCATGGTAAAAAAGAAGAATAGAAAATGGCGAATGTGTGTTGATTTCACCGACCTAAACAAAGCATGCCCGAAGGACTCCTTTCCGTTACCTCACATCGACCAACTTATCAACGCAACAGCAGGGCATGAATTTCTAAGCTTCTTGGATGTCTACTCCGGCTATAACCAAATTCTAATGGCTGAAGAAGATCAAGAAAAATTAAGGTGATGCCATTCGGGCTCAAGAATATTGGAGCCATATCTCAAATGTTAGTCACCAAGATGTTCAAAGAACAACTCGGTAAGACCATGGAGGTTTACATCGACGATATGCTGGTGAAGTCGGAAAAGAGAGAAGACCACACTAATCATCTGAATGAAGCTTTCAAAATATTAAGGCAGTACGGGATGAAACTAAATCCCGAAAAATGCACCTTCGGTGTAACTTCTGGAAAGTTCCTTGGTTTCCTGGTGTCACAAAGGGGAATCGAGGTCAACCCAGATCAAATAAGGGCAATCGATGCAATACCAGAAACACTGACCAACAAAAAGTAGGTGCAAAAACTGGCAGGATGAATATCCACCCTATCAAGGGTCATTTCATGATCCTTGGTCAGATGCCATAAATTTTTCCACGTGCTAAGGAAAGACCATGAGATGCAATGGAACGATGAATGCGTCGACGCCCTGAGAAAGCTAAAAACGTATCTATCCTCACCACCACCACTCGTCAAAGTGGACCCAGGTAAATGCCTACTGGTGTATCTAGCGGTCTCCAAAGTTGCGGTAAGCGTAGTCTTGGTCCGTGAAAATAAAGGTACGCAATATCCAATTTACTATATCAGTAAAACTTTAATTGATTCCGAGACGAGATACCCTCACTGGAAAAACTAGCTCTAAAATTGGTCGTAGCTTCACGAAATCTTAGACCGTACTTCCAATGCCACCCCATAAAGGTGGTGACAGCTTTCCCCTTAAGGGGTATCCTACACAAACCCGAACTATCAGGTAGACTCACCAAATGGGCCATAGAACTAAGCGAACATGACATAACGTACCAACCGCTAACCGCCATCAAGCCGCAGGTACTCGCAGACTTCGTCGCTGACTTCAGCGCGGAGATATTGCCCGAGGTAGAACAGGAAGCACTCCGTGCTTCTACACGTACCGACCTCTGGATCCTCTACACCAACGGTGCCTCTAACGCCTCAGGATCGGGACTGGGACTCATCCTCGAGGTCCCTACAGGCGAAGTAATTTTCCAGTCCATACGATGCCCCGAGATGACTAACAACGAGGCCGAGTATAAAGTTGTGATTGCAAGTTTGAAGTTAGCCCTCAAATATGGCACTCGACGACTCGTCCTCCACTGCGACTCTCAACTCGTGGTGAATCAGGTCACCTGGACTTTTCAAATCAGAGAACAAAGGCTACAAAGGTACCAATCGGAAATCCACAACCTACTGCCAGAGTTCGACGAATGCCGCCTCGACCAAATACCCAGGGCACAGAATATCGAAAAAGATGGCCTCCTTAAACTAGTTGCGGCCACCAAAAATATCAACATGGAAAACGTGGTCACCCTTCTTCATTCCGCAATAGACCACGTTGAGGTACATTCTATAAACTTAACTTGGTACTGGTGTAACCGCTTCGTAGCCTATTTGCAGGATGAACGCTCCCGCAAGAAAAAAAAGAAGCCAAAAAACTTCGGGTACAGGCAACCCGGTACAACCTAGTAAACGGTGATCTGTACAAAAGAACATTCGGTGGCCCCCCAGCCAAATGCCTTGGACCGCACCGAACAAGGCAAGTACTGGAAAAAGTACACAAAGGGCATTGCGGCGCCCATATGGGAAATCGCGCCCTCGTCTGATGCTTAAGCCGCACCGGGTACTACTGGCCCACCATGAAAAAAGAAGTCGCCGACTACATCAGGAGATGTGAACAATGTCAAAAGTACGCCCCTATGATACATCAAACATGGGGACTCCTTCATTCCGTCACTTTGCCATGGCCAATCATAAAGTGTGGAATGGACATAGTCGGCCCCCTCCCAGTAGGACGAGGTAAAGTATGCTTCCTTTTGGTTTTAACTGACTACTTTTCTAAATGGGTGGAAGCAGGTGCATACACTTAGATACGCGAGCAAGAGGTCATCGCCTTCATATGGAAAAATATCATATGCCGTTTCGGCATCCCCAAATAAATCAACTGCGACAACGGCCCTCAGTTCGTCAGAAAAAGAACGACTGAGTTTTTCGAAAAATGGCACATCAAACGAATACTATCCACGCCATATCACCATGTTGCCAATGGTCAAGACGAATCCTCCAATAAAGTAATATTAAAATACTGAAAAAGAATCTTGAGGAAGCTAAAGGGCTATGGCATGAACTGCTACCGGAAGTACTATGGGCATACCACACTACGCCGAAAACCAACATAGGAGAAACGCCATATTCACTAGTCTACGGGACCGACGCAGTTATACCCGTCGAGGTCAGGGAACCCAGTTTGAGATACTCCAACGAGAGCGGAACAGGTAACGATGAAAGTAGGCTACAGGATCTGGATGAAGTTGAAGAATGAAGAGACATGGCCCACGTAAGAATGGTAGCTCAAAAGAAGCAAGTAGAAATATACTAGAACAATATAGCCAAGGTACGACCGCTCAAAGTCGGAGACTACGTCCTCAAGGCTAAGACACAAGCATCAAAATACCCTAATGAAGGAAAATTGGGAACAAACTGGGGCGGACCATACAAAATCATAGCTGCAGCAAACAAAGGAGTGTTCTAGCTAGAAACAATGGAGGGAAAGATAATCCAAAACAACTGGAACGTCACCCATCTCAAGTACTTCCATTTCTAAAAGAAGGCGTCACCTAAGTCGCACTCTTTTTCCCTCACCCAGGTTTTGTCCCACTCGGGTTTTCCCGGGGAGGTTTTTAACGAGGCGGCAAGGGAGACGTGTCAAGAATCGGAGTGATGTTCATTACCTCGACCCCTCGACAGGATCTCTAGAGTGAAGTAATGAAGGGACTGGATATAGATAATTGAATCTCCATTCTACGTGCGGAATCGACATGTGATTCTCACAAGAACTTAATTGAATCTTCATTGTACGTGCGGAATCGACATGTGATTCTCACAAAACTTAATTGAATCTCCATTATATGTGCAGAGTCAACATGTGATCCTTACCTCCATTGTATAAGCAAAGTCATGTCTTCCTACTAAAATACTACCAAATCTCCAACGGAGAATGGCCAAGGCCATCGACGACGACACAGGTTCGACCTCGTTCGAACTACGATGGGATCCTACTTCGATGACAGTTCGAAGCAACATCCCAATGGCCAAGTCCATCGATGACGACATTGGTTTGAACTCGTTTGAGCGACGACATGATCCTACTTCGACGGCAGTTCGAAGCAACATCCCAATGGCCAAGGCCATCGACGACGACATAGGTTTCACCTTGTTCGAACTATGACAGGATCCTACTTTGACGACAATTTGAAGCAACATCCCAATGGCTAAGTCCATCGACGACAACATAGGTTCGACCTCGTTCGAACCACGATGTGATCCTACTTCGACGGCAGTTTGAAGAAACATCCCAATGGCCAAAGCCATCAACGATGACATAGGTTAGACCTCATTTGAACTACGACGGGATCCTACTTCGATGACAGTTCGAAGAAACATAGCAATGGCCTAAGCTATCGTCGACGACTTAGGTTCGACCTCGTTCGAACTACGATGGGATCTTACTTCGATGACAGTTCAAAGCAATATCCCAATGGCCAAGGCCATCGACAATAACATAGGTTCGACCTCGTTCGAACTACGACGGGATCCTACTTCGATGACAGTTCGAAGCAACATCCCAATGGCCAAGGCCATCGATGACGACGTAGGTTCAACCTCGTCTGAACTATGACGGGATCCTACTTTGATGACAGTTCAAAGAAACATCCCAATGGCCAAGACCATAGACGACGACATGTGTTCGACCATGTTCAAACTACGATGGGATCCTACTTCGATGACAATTCGAAGCAACATCCCAATGGCCAAGGCCATCGACAGGTACCCCAAATATTGTAAAACATTGACAAAAGAGAAAATCAACAAAATATATTTTACATTACATCGAAATGGTAGTTACAGTATCCACAAACGAGCTCAGGTACGCCCTCTGCAAAAATCCCACAAACAAAGACAAGTACAAACATAAACTACACACCACCCCTAGAAGGGCAAGCATCACTGTACCATGAATCAGAAGCCAGATGACCCGTATAATCAGAGTTGATGTCGCCCCCATCGGGAGTATGTGGGTCGTACCCGCAAGCCTCACGAGCTGTACAAGCTGTTGTATGAACGGCCTGAAGCTCCGCTTCGATCACCCTTCCCTCGGCGAGAAAAGCCCTATGTACATCTAGTCGAACCTCAGCATGAACCCACAACTCGTATAAATGACATTGCATGGCCGAATCGGCTAAAGGATGAGATGTAGAAGGATGAGAGGGTCGACTCGCATCCTCCGCCCTTATCAAGGCCATTTGACCATTTAGTGCAGCCAGCTCTGCCTCCAGCTCTCTGATAAACCCTTCGAGCCCTGCAACCTGCCGACTAGTGGATTCCTTCTCTTCAGTCAACTCCGACCTAGAAATGCGAAAGGCATCCTCTAAAGATACCAATTCAGAGATAGCCGCTGCCAACTTATCGATACTAACGCCTAGTTCGCCCTTGAGCCCCTCAATCTCTGCTGCCTTTGCACTCAACTCAGCGGTCAAGTCAGCCACTCTCACTTGTAAGTCGGTATTTTCAACCGTCAATCCCTTGCTCAACTCGAGCTCATCTTCCCTCACCTTAAGGGAAGCCTCCAACTCACTGTTGCGAGAAACAACTTTCATGAGCTCCTCATCCCTCTCCTTCAACTCCTCAATGTTGCGCTCCAACTGATCCTCCCGCTCCTTGTATAAAGTGCAGTACCCTGGTCTGTGGACATCCACATAATCTCTCCTCGTTGGAACCATTTCTATATGGGCAAGAATGCTATACTTTATACGAAGGGCGTCGAGATGAACCTGCTCAGTCTCAGAAAACATGGGGTTCGGGGTGGGAGGAGGGTCCTTGAGGAAGTCACTCCGAGATAGAGGATGTCTCGGTAGTAAATCCCCAACCGTAAGTGGGATATCACCCTCTTCTACCACCACATCCTCACTATCAGAAGGAGGCACCATGGATGACAGAGCGGCCTCAGGAACCTTTTCATAAGAACGACGAGACCTCGACATGATATCGATCAAAGGAATATTAATGAGGAAAAAGAAAATGGAAGCTTCAGGTAACAAACAAAAGAAGAAACAGGAGGATATGAGTGATAATAGGCTAGATTTATGTAATTTGGCGATTGTTTATGCTCTAGCTTGATTATGTTTCAATGTCATATAAATGATGAAAAATGGGCTCTAATTATGAATTTCACACGTTGCAGGATGAGGAGCTTGTATGAGGCCTCAAAGCTGTGATTAGAGCTACATTGAAGCAAGAAAAGCCATTAGGAGCTGAGTACGCACGAAGATGAGGAAAAGAATCGAGGAAATAAAGGCCTGGAATAGCACGTCCACTAGCGCTACCACGCTAGTCCAGATGGTTGAGGCAGAATGCTAGGCTACTAGCTCGGCCATTAGCGCGCGCATTAGCGCAGCCGCGCTAGTCCAGTTTCGGAAAGTAAATTTTAGGGGTAAACTTGGAAGTCTAGGGGTAAATTCACTTAACCTATAAAAGGTCAAGCTCGCCCAAGGATTGATTATCAAGGTTTTCATAGTTTAGTGCAAGAAAAAGAGAGGCAAGAGGCAAGGAGGAGATTTCAACATCGAGTTCTTCTTTTCTTCCTTTTGTTTTTACGATTTGGGATGAAATTGAATATATTTGAGATGAACACAATTATGAGTGGCTAAAACCTATTGTTCTAGGATCATGGGTGAAACATGAATGTTGTTGTTCGAAGTTTAATTTAACGAAGTTGATTTTATCATATTGGGTTGTTTATTTAATTATGTTCTTAATTATTTTTCTGAGTAGCTAATAGTGAGATACTACCTACGAATTTAGAGTTGAACTCGAAAGTGGGAACTCTAGATTGCATATAGAATTAAATAGAGCAAGTTCTTGAACCTGGGCATCGGGGAATGGATTCACAATTAGGATAGACATATACCTAATTGCCTTGCTTGGTTGAAATACAGGAATTATAAATGCATTCTTATTAATCTTAATTCTATAGACATATAGGCATTAAGTTAACTTGAGTAGGCGAGTAAGGACTCGACATATTCTTATGAGTAATATCAACCCTGTCAATCAACAATCCAGATAAATCAATTAGTTATTTTAAGCCAAGAACGCAACACGATTGTTAGCTAGCCCATTACCCTGGAATAGTCTCTCCTACTGATTGTTATTTGAAATTTCTATTTGTTCGGTTGCTTTCAAGTTAATTCGTTTCTTGATAATTTTAGGTAATAAATTAGTTACGTCTATATTTTGTGAAAAATCTCTTGGATCGATAAGTTAATTGAGTTTGAATCAGTCAATAGTTAATCACAAGTCTTCGTGGGAACGATACTCTACTCACTACTTTATTACTTGACGATCACGTGCGCTTGCGTGAGTATTTTTGGTCGCAACAATGAGAGCAAATGAGGAAGAGTGAAAGAGGTTTTCAAGAGAGAAATGGCTAAAGTTCTTCAGAAATACAAATCCCCACCTATTTATAGGGTTGGGTGACGCTAGAATCGAGGTGGCAGGTCTCAAAGCTGCGCAAGAATCAAAGCATCAAGCCGTCAAATCCTTGCCTCGAAAACCTGCATAATGATGACGCACGTGGAGCTGACATCATTTCCCGGTGAAATGTACCACCCGTTGTCTTGCTGAACGTGATGACCATCCCCCATTGTCCATGTCATAAAATTTCAACGGGTAAAATTCCTCCAAGAGAGCGTGTGAAGTCTGTTCATCGAGGACGCGTCGGTTCCCAACCTCGATAAGCGGAGGGACTAACTATATGGGTCCAAATTTGACCAACTACGACCTACGACGAGCACGACAAACGATCGGGTACCTTCGAGTCGACGTCCCGAAAGTAACAACCTTAGGACAAAAGAAGATGTTGTACGACCATTGTAATATTGTAAGCCTATTAGGGAACATTGAGAATATTCCATCGAATATTCTTGGTAGTTTTTTTCCGATAACTTAAAAGAGTCTCCCTCTAGTATATAAGGGGGACAAAGAACATTGTAAAGGGGAACCGGAAAAACTCTGTAAGAAAACATTATCTGAGAACAAAAGGAAATTTATTAGCAATCATATTTTCATTTACTTAATCTAGTATTAATTATACTCAGCTAAGATTTACCCCTTCATCTTTCAATTGATTTGTTCAAAGAGATTTTCACATCTTTTGAGTCAAACAATCTTCTTTCTCCACTATTAATAAGGCCACCCCTCCTTCATAAAATAAAACTAAAATAAGAAAGAAAGAAAGAAATTAGTACCCCGGAAACATAGCTAAACATTTAACATCTTCTGGTTCAATAAGATCAGAAAAATAGGGTAATTTAAAAAAAAAAATTGCAAATATGTTCAACCATTGTCCCATATGATATGATCCACTAGAAACATGGATCATAGAGCTTGTTCTTAGCTGCTTAATAATGACTGGCAATGAATTATGTCCTCTTTACCCCCTGCCCCCAAACTCAGCCCATTCTGGTCTCCTATCTTCATATAAACGTACCTACATACTTTCTTCCCATATTTCCATTTTAAAATATGAAACAGCATTAAATTAATTTATGATTCTGTAATTTTTGAGTCCCCTCTCTGGATAACAAGATAAGGGTAGGGGAGGGCTAAGCTAAAGCCTAACATGAACGAAGTCGACCCACTGTCACCACACTCCAAAAATTGACTTCTCCTCGAATAGTTGAACGGGGTCAGGTGAACATACTTCAACAGAAAATTATATTATGTTTATAGATTAAATATTATATAATACTTTATATGAATATTATATTTAATATTCTTGACGAAATTTTTTATTTCACCGCAACTGCTCTCATACGTGATTCGCTTAAACAAATAAAATGGCGAAGTCAATGATTCTTCATAGGTTGAAATGTCATTTAGTAGCAGGAAGTAAGGCCATTTCATAGACCAACATATAAAGATATTTAATTTATACCGTAATTTATATCTCATTTGACTGTGCACGGAATTTAAAAAATAAAGAAGATCTTAAACTTGTGGTATAAAATAAGGTACATATATTTTGTGCGATAATAAATCATTACATAAAAATAAATTATTTTCAAATAAGGAAATAAATCATTCTTTTTTTAAAGAAAATAGATTCTTAGAGTTTATCATTTCATTGCATGTATTGTTTAACGGAGAAAAAATCTGTCAATTTCACTTACTTTCTGTCACAAATAAATGCTGCTTACCTGTCAAATTATTTTGGGTTTATAATAGTTTATAGAATACTTAAGTACCTTTAGAATGAAAACGACTCCATGTGCATCACTTTCATGCATTTTCCTTTAAAATGTAATAAAAGCATTTCTTTTTAAATTTTCTTTATAACATCCTTCATTTGGGGAGAAAGGAACGAATATGGGAGTTGACTTATTCCAACCTGTAATTTGTAGAAATTTATAATATTCTGGAAGTTCATACACAGGTGCATCGATCTCCAGTATATTATGCTGGATCGGTCCCTGTTGTAATAAAATAGTTTCTATTTTTCATTGATTTTGCAAAAACTGACTATTTTTGAATGACGAGTCCGAAAACTGGCTAGCTCGTGTTATTTTTACCAACCTTCCTCCTTTTTCTGGGACCATTTTCCGGGTCAGGAGATATTAAGCCCAAACTTCGTTATTCTTTTACATTTTACCCCACAATTTCCTAACGTTTATAATTTTATTTACAAACAGGGACGTTAAGAAAATTTTAGTTTGTTATATCATGATCACCTCATTGGAAAATAAACTAATAATTTACTAGTACTATCATATATGATCATTTTTGAATTTCTCAAATTTGGTATGACTACACAACAATATTACCATTCATATATATAGTAAATTTATTTCAACAAAATCGAAAAATCAATGTCCAAAGTCATGAACAATTTCATCATTGTTTTCCATACTCGATCATTCTTTTAGGGAGTAATACTACTATATGTTTACTTTGTTTCAATTACAGAGAATAATAAACAAAATCAGATATAGCAACTAACACCCCAGTGAGCTGGCGCAAAATTTACATAATTTAGTAGCGATTGGAAATAAGTGATTTGTTAATTTCAACGGATTCTTTAAATGATTACGAAATGTTTATCCACTCACAAAAGTTGCTGAACTTTATCTCGAAAAAGGAAAATATGAGCTTTTTGCATGAAGAATCCGTGTCAATCTAGCTGGTGAATCTATTATATGAGGACTTATTATCGTTATCCGAAAGTATATCTTATCCAAACAGGACAAGTACTACTGTAATTATAATATCAACGGGCGATATATAGGATTAGATTATTAAGGCGTATAAATGAAGGAATGGACATAAAATCACGTGCGGCATGAAACATTCGTACGTGATGTCTGTTGCTCCCAAACGCACACACAAGTATATGTGGTCGACAAATAATATAACGATAAGTTGAGTGTCGAACCCACAGAGACTTGTGTAAACTACTCACGGAATTACTAAAATTGTTATTCAGTCCACCTAAAATAAAAGTCCAATAATATGA
Organism: Nicotiana glauca; assembly: GCA_026770625.1. Classification (NCBI taxonomy): domain Eukaryota; kingdom Viridiplantae; phylum Streptophyta; class Magnoliopsida; order Solanales; family Solanaceae; genus Nicotiana; species Nicotiana glauca. The sequence goes on from MU682287.1 coordinate 43,777, forward strand.
TTATATTATTCTACGATTCTAAATAATAACTAATTTATCAAGTAACAAGTTGATTGTTGTGTATTCAGCAGAGACAAATATTTTAGGGTTGTGATCGATTCACCATTTATATTGTGTGCTAATTAGCTCTCCCTTTCATATAATTCACTCGTGATTGCTAGTTAATCGATAAATGCTCTCATAGCCTTCTCCCGAAGTACTACTCACCTATTCTCAATAGATTAAGCTTATATTCCTATGAAATCAATCTATTAAGAACACATTAAGATCACGATATTTACTTAAGTACGGTGACTAGGTATATTCATATCCCAACCACAAATCCACTCCCCCTAAGGGTTAAGATCATGCTCTCTTCAATTCTTCTCTAATCTAAACACGGTTTTCCCAAGCATAGCATAGATAGTAAATAGAACCTAACTGTTGGCCAAACAATTAAGCAATTAAACACAGAATTGAAGAAACAATCATATGTTGGTAAATTATAATCAAGGTTAAGTTATTATCAAACACCAATACTCATGGCTAAATCACAACCCCAGAACAATGGGTGTTTAGCCACTCATGAGGTAATCAAACAAGTTCATAAGTTTTGATTAATGAAACTACTGGAAAAGATGAAGAATTCCGAGTTGTTCTTGATCCTCAACGTTTCTAGCGTGTGTTTTTGCTCCAAAATCCGTCTCTCCCTTCAAAATAGGGTTTAGAATGGCTTTTATACGTGCTGGATAGGTTTAGGGCCGACTAAATCGAGTCCTGGGCAAACTAGGACGAATTTTCACATAACCGGCGCCCAACCCGACGCCAGGCGCCCTCCATAGCTCCCAAAAGATTTTCATACTGTTTTCTGCGCCACAGGTGGCGCCAGGCGCTGCCTGTGGCGCCCAAACTGGCCAATTTTCTGATCTTGTCCGTTTTAGCTTCAAATCTTGAACGTTTTGCTCCCGAATCATTCCTACAAGTAAAAACACTTCAAATCAATATAATTCATAGCATTTAACATCTCAAATTCACGAAACAAGAATAAAATATGAGGCGATATACACTAAAATATATATACTTCAAGCTAAACATCAACACCCCACACTTAGACTTTTGCTCGTCCTCGAGCAATTGGACAATCTAATGAACCCCCAAATACGTACAAAGTTCAATCATAGAGAAACATCCTAACCTTTAACCACATACCATACCATTGACTACGATCAATACCGGCACACAAGCATGAACACGCAAAAATTCACATTCTTCCCGTTTAAGCATACCCAAGTGTAATATTTCAATTTAATAAATTCCAACAACCTAATTGTCACCACCCAACCTCATAAGACGACTTGCAACCACTAATCACCCTCAATTCATGCACTTACCTAACAAGAAAGTTTACAACATCACCAATCCTTCATGAGATCATGTGCCTTTACCAACAACAAAAGAGTGAGTATAAATTGGTCCACACATTCAAATATACTTTTGGAATATAGATTGAGGACATCATACAATTGAATAAAATTCACTCACTCTCACAAAGAATTCATATGCATCCCGTGGTTGTACCATAAGCTTGCCCGTAGTGTATATCTCTACTAATTTAAGCTAGCCAATTCTAGGATCGATTAGGACTTTTAAGGTTGTAATATAGGCTAAAGGATGGTAGGATATATTTAGTAATAGTGGCTAACCCTCCTAAGCACTTTAATACACTACATTTACAATTCAAGCACATATTCTTCTCAACCAAACTTGCCATATACAGCATAGCCCTCTTTTCAATTAAGTACTTCTCTAGTTTTTACTAGCACAAATCAATGAGAATTGGAGGTGTTTATTTTTCAACATAATTTCACTATCATTTTTTTTCTTTAAATTTTTCTTTCTCTCTCTTTTTTTTTCACACACTCCATACAATAAAGTTCATCGGCTAGTGACCTTAATTTCAACTTTAGTGCACCAACGGGCCCTTCCATGATTTCACTCAAAAGCTACTCCCCAATCTCTCTACCTTACTTCTTTTAGCGACTAAGTGCCTTAGGAGGTAAATGTTCAATCAATATCAAATTAAGAACAAAATAGGGATATGGCTTGTAATGTGGGTGCCAAAAGAAAGGTCTATAGGCTCAAAGGGGCTAGTAACGGAAAATTTTATTTCTATGTGACAAGCACATCTATGATCAAGCAAGAAAATGCCTACGCCATTTTCTAGATTAGCACAACTTACAATTTCGCTTCAATTAACACACCAGGCAAGTTCTAGACTACACAGGATAGCATAGAAAATCACAAATCCTCACACACACGATGCACATGACTCAATCAAAACGGTATGTTCAACTCTCAAGTCAAGCAAGCACAATGAAGTGAGAATATTAAGCAACCTTGCACTATGTGGCCTACAAGTCAAACAACTGAGAAAATGTATCACAAAATAGACGATCTACTTTACTTAGGCTTCACAATTCAAACCAAGTACACGGGAAAACAAAATATATGTCATAGCCTAATGTGCCAGCATCAACCATGTCAATGAGTATCTCAGAACGACTCAGTATCTTCCTAAACTACTTCTACAAAGAAATTAAAATGCCCAGTTCGTGCTACATCCTTGGAAAAGAACCGGTGCCTAAAGAAAAACCAAGGAATACTACTTAACTATTCTAAAAAAAATTTAAAACAAAATAAAAACAAAAATCTTTTTGGTGTTTTTAAATCAGACTTTTATCCCTCAAGAAAATTGTCCAAAAGATCCATCGTCGGGAAAAGTCTGAACTTTTTCTAAATTTTTTTTTTCTTTCAATTTTTGTTTTTTTATTAAAGCAACTAATACTAAACTAGACTAACTACACTAGAACTACTAAAAGAAACAAAACAAAATAGTTAATACAAAATATACAAATACAGCATAGGTAGTATTCCTCCCACCCCACACTTGAATTATGCATAGCCCTCGATGCAAGTAAAAATGAAAAACGGAGTAGGGTGAAAAGAAAAACTCCATGTCAATCAGAGTCCGCTCCCCCCAGCAGTGCTGGGGCTATCATCATCCGGTCTGAAAGGCACCACAGTCATGTTCCCTGTAGCACCAGTGCCATCCTCATCCTTGGTATCTGATCCTTTGGCAGAGTTGATGTCCTCGGAAGAGTGAACGGGGCTGCCAATTGCAATCCCCAACATCTCCTTTGACGCGCTGGACAAGTCATCGCACAAATGCGTGCGTTCCGCGTCAATAATGCCATCCCTGCTCATGAGTAGGTTTAATGAATTATAAATGTACCTGTTGAAGTTTTCCTCTCGTTCCAACCGAGCAGCGGGGGTGAGTTTGGACGTTGTCTCCACCACAGATGTGATGTCCATAAGTCCAGCCGGCGCCTCCACCACCTCGTCATGTCCGGGGTACTCTGGCACCTCTCGAGATATCATATACTGAGTAAGTAGATTTCCAAAGAAGAACCGCCGAGTCTGTCGCCCAAACCTCGTGCGCTCCATCTCTGATAGCATCCTAGGAAGCTCAACTCTATTCAAGGACAAGGATGAAGCGTTGCAATCTCAAATAGGACATTTACAAGATCTCAAGCTAAAGAATTGAAGACTAAGGTTGTTGGACTTCAATATCAAATAAAGAAGCTTCTCACTATAGAGGAAGTGCTCAAGCCCAAAGGAGAAGAATTGTCTAAGTTTTACAATTATTTAGTGGCTCAAATTGAAGTCAAAGAGGAGGAAGATTGGGTCACCCAAATCAGCCCTTGAAGTACACCAAATGGGCTCAAAATGAGCTTAAAAGAGGACCAAATGGAGGTGTTACAAAA
>MU682287.1:48939-70092 GCA_026770625.1 Nicotiana glauca
ATATCCTTTCATTTTGTTCGTGCCTTGTTTCAACCGAGCCTAAAAGTTCTAGGATTTGGTTCTTTTTTTTAATCTTACAAAAAAAAAATCTGATTTTTACTATTAAGAACTTCATATAAGTTGGATTTAACTATAAATCTACAAAGTATTTTTTCAAAGGTTATTTCGAGGGAAAAAAAAAGAGGCAAGGTGTGTGTGAGAACAATTGATGAGAACATCAAATTGGAGAGATACATATTTTCTTTAATCTATGACAAGATGTCTCAAACAGGTAGCTACAATGGAAGGAAAGTTATGACTGAACAACTTGAAAAGTCGAACTTACAGTATATCGAATGGAAAGAAGACCATGGTAAAGTTATTTTTCAAACAAGAGCTAAAGTGATGTTTGATGTCTTAAGTTATACCCTTAGAATTGACAAAGCATTTGGCTATAACTTAATTAGCACTTATATGGTTGAGAAATTGAACTTGCCTTGTGTTGAACATATTGAACCCTACATGTTGAAAGGAGTAAAGGTAGATAAAAGAGTGTTATTGTCATTCTCTATTGGAAGGTATGAGGATGTGATTTGGTGTGATGTCATTTCCATGAATAATTTTCATATCTTGTTGGGAAGGCCATGGTATATCTATAGAAGTGCTTCATATAGTATCCTAAAAAATAGATACTCTTTTGAGGTTAATGGGAAGAAACGCATTCTTGGTCCTTTGACTCCCTCACAAATTTGTGAAGATGAAAAGATTGTTAAAGAGAATATGAAAAAATATGAGAGAGAAAAGAATGAGAGTTGTAAGGGAGTGCATGTTGACATTCCAAGAGAAGAAAAAGGAGAGGTTGTCTTGAGTAAAAAGAGTGGTATGTCAAGTGAAGAAAAGAGTGATCTTGAGAAGAAAGAAAAGAGAGAAGGCAATGAGATAAACAAAGTTTATGAGGTAGAGAGAGAAAAACAAGAGAGATTGAGTGAAGGAAAAGAACTCTTTAGTGAGAGAAAAGAGGTTAAGGATGAGAAAAACATTAGTCTTGTGATAAAAGCTAAAGAGAGTAACAAGAAAAAAAGTTTTCTTACTTCCTAACCCATTAACTCTTTCCTATTTTAGTTATTTTGATTTTGTGCAGCCACGTGTTGAAATACCTTTTGAAAGGGGTAATGAGGCGCAAGATATGATGGCAAAGGATCCAATTGGATTACAATATGAATTCGGCAATATCAATTCTTGTTGGTTCGTGGAAGATAATAGCTTGGTTAAATTCTTTGTTATTGAACCTTTTAACTATTTTGATTCTTATTTACAGGGTTATGACACTGAGTTTCCTAAAAGCATTACTAAGTTAGAGCCATTGCATAATGAAATACAAGGTGATGGTGTTCTATTGGGAAATAAGTCCAAGTATGGTATGTATAATTGGTTTATTTGCATTCTTGGTCTTTCTAGAACACCTAAAGTATTTTTGGATGTAATGAATTATACTCTTATTTCTTATGTTGGTGACTTTATAATTTTTCTGGATGATGATATTTTGATGCACATCAAGTCATTAACTGTAATATCTAAGTAAAAGTGCAAGAGTAATTTGCTTCTTTTTGATGATCTCGTAATCCAACTTTATGGAAAGAAGCATGAAATTTATGAGGAGAGGCTTGCGAATGAGTTAAATATTTCTTCTTCTCTTATCCAGTGGATAATCAGTTTTCATATGATAAATTGTTAGAATGTGATTTTTGTGGTACGATGGGGAGTCATTCTTCAAGTCATGTATATTGTGAGTGTGTAAAAGTATTTGTTACTAGTAAAAAGAATATGCATGATGGTTGTAACATTTGTGATAAAATACTCTTTGAAGTAAAGGAATCCATGAGATTTGTAATTGTAGATAGTTGCCTATATCATGAAAGTATCTTCTTTCATACATGTGGTAGAGATACTTACATTAAATGGATGTGTGGTCAATCTTTTATAATTTCTTTGCCATGTATACTCATGGACTACCTTACCGACAAGATCGAATTGCAAGTTCCATTGCATGGTGCAGCTAAGAGAGATTTTTTTGGTATTAATATAGGTAGGCATAAATTTTATTAGGATGATGATGTCCATATATTTTATAAGGGAGTATTTACACCTATTAGGATTGATTGGGTTAAATGGACACATGGTAACTATCTTGTTTTATTCCTACTATTTTTTCAGATTAGTAGATGCCACTTACTAGTGCGTGTTTTGTTTTTCTTGCAAGGTCGAAATTCGAGGACGAATTTTCTTCAAGAAGAGGGGAATGATAGCATCCTAGGAAGCTCAACTCTATTCAAGGACAAGGATGAAGCATTGCAATCTCAAAGAGGGCCTTTAACAAGATGTCAAGCTAAAGAATTTCAAAACACGATCATTAGACTTCAAGTGCAAATAAAGAAGCTTTTAATTGTCGAGAAAGAGCTCCAGCCCAAAGGAGAAGAATTGTCTAAGTTTTCCAATTGTTTTTATGGTCCAAATTTATGTCCAAGAGGAGGAAGATTGGTTCACCCAAATCAGCCCTTGAAGTCCACCAAGATGGATCAAAATGAGCTTAAAAGAAGTCCAAAAGGAGGTATTACAAAAGGAGCCCAATTGGAGTCCAAACAAATGACCCAAACTAGTTGTTTTAAGGCCCAAATTTGCCCCAAAGGGTCTTGGCCGCCCCTCACCTAATTTTAGTGACTTTTCTTACTCTTTAACAACACCCCTACCTAATTGTAATGACTTTGTATGCCTTAGCAACCACCCTACCTAATTGTAATGACTTTGTATGCCTTAGCAACCACCCTACCTAATTTTAAGGACTTTTATGCCTTAGTACCCCTATAAATAGGGAGTTCTTCTCTTTCATAAGAGACTACATTATTGATTAAGTATATCATACTTTGAGAGTTCTTTTGAACCTTTGTTACTTGTGCTTTTGAGATTTATCTTTCAACCTTTACTAGTTCATAGTTCAAGGTAGTAAGATTTCTTCTCTTTTGTGATATCTTTGATTCCTTTGTGGTATTCTTAGAAGGCGATTAATATTATTTATTAATTGTTGTCTCAAGTTACTCGTAAAGCGGTCAAGATCCGAATCTATTGTTTTGATTTGCTTTTAAGTAAAGGCGTTTGATTTCATTCATAAATCAAGACGTTGTTACTTTGATCTTGTCAAGGCTATAGAACTTGCGTTCTTGAAAGATCTTGGAATTCTTTCCTTGAATCTTTCCCATATCCTCTTAATTTCGTGTCTTTAATTCTAGTTGTTCAATTCCTGTTATTATTGCTTCCGCATTTACTTCTCAAATTCTTACTCTAGTTTGGATTCCCGACCTAGTTGTTATCAATCTCATTGAGCATGATTTCAGCTACATTAATAGGTCGGCTGGTCATCAAGGAGAAAATGAGACACACTCGAGCTTGAGTGCAATCACTGTTGTGCTCCGCCAGTATTAATCTCGCTTGCACAAAGTTCTGCCACACTTCGGCAGTGTTGTTGAAGTCTGTGCGAACCATAGAGAGGTGTTTTGTGGTGCCCTACTTCTGTATCCACTTGGCATTAGAATCTACGCCACAAAGAATGTGACGTATGAGCTTATATTTCGGAATGTCGATCGAGCATTGGAGTTTCTTTGGCTCGGCATTCTCAACCCCCAAATAGTCACACAAATACTCCCTGCCCAGCGGCACATCTTTTCCTCTTACACGTGCAGTGCACCGTTTGTAATTCTATTTAGCATACAACTCCCGAACCATGCTCAGGTTGGAATGCCCCGGGCATTCCAAGAACTTGTCCATCTTTAGAAATCGCAGCCTGTCAAGTATCTCCAGGAATTTCCTCCCTAAGGCTTCGGTGTTAATCCCCATTTCAGAAATGTACCGACCAGACAGCACGAAGTCCTTGTGCCATGCAATAGCCTCATCATGGACTAAATCCAAATGCGGCCTTGGCCGTAAGGGCACTTGCTGAGATCCTTCGGTGACCTGCTTGCCTTTTGGCTGCCGTGAAGAGTTTTCACCTTGCTTGCGCTTCTTGGGCACAGAAGAAGTGGTGGAGGGCTGTCCAATGCTTTTGCCTTTGCTAGTACTATCACGAGCCATAGTCTCCTGCAACACAAGTAAACATGAATATGAGAATGGGTCAAGAAATATGCCCAAGGTTGTCGTGCAGGTCATGAAATGACCCCACACTTAAAACCAAAGGCACAAGTGCAAGTGTTGCACCTCAAAGCTATGGGTACTCAAGACTTCCCCATGCTACACAATAATGAGTGATCATGGCAACGTGAACACTCAATAAGGTAAGCAAAAGGCATATGGAATGCACCTTTCACAAATACTAGACTATACTAAGTCAGGCTAACTTAGAAGATTCTACAACATACAACATACAAAAGCAATGGTGTAAAAATATGTTCTTCATCAAAACCACATCCCCTAGCATGTAAAAGTATCCCTATACACCCCCACACTTAGCCCGAATGCATACACAATTTCATCCGGTTACTCAGACTTCACCGGGCACCAAAAATCCTCTTTCAAGCATTTAAACAAACACAATGGGGGCATAAAGTGTGTTCTTAGAATTCAACAATGGTGGAACATGGTGGCCCTCCCAATATTCATCGAAGTAGATGGAATTCTACTTTACTACTCCGTATACATATCAAGCACAATTTTTGACCAAAACACATCACCCACCATAAAATTTTCATAAGAATTACATGGGAAAAACTATGGGGAATTAGGGCTCTTGGGAAAGGGATTATGTTCATCTACTAGTTAAAACACATAAAAGAAATAGAAAAGAAGATGAAGAGCATACCTGTGGACTGGAGGAAGTTAGCAAGAGATAAGGAAAGAAAAAAAAATAAAAAAAATTGGAGACAATTAGCGTGAGGAAGAAAAGAGGAGGCGGACAGAAGCAGTAGCGTATTGTGTGAATTTCGCGGCTTTAGCTTTTTGAATGTTTGGGTTGTTGGTATTTGGGTGAGTTTGGGAAGGTATATGGGTATTAGTATTAGTATAAATGGGTACTTGGGTCGGGTTAAATGGATATGGGTTGAGGCAAAATAAATAACAAAAAAAAATTTACTTACCTGACTCCAACTGGGCGCTGGGCGCCCTGCCTGGCGCTGGGGTATTAGAACCTACTATTTTTGGCGCCCCAATCAGCGCTGGGCGCTGGCCTAGGCTCTGTTCACGTGATTTTTTTTAATTTTTTTTGAAGTAAACATCCCGAACACCCGATCCTTATGTATACCCGATTTACACGTCCTACACCATTACATCTAAAATTTCTATACCTATAAAGAAAATGCAATACTCTACCTATTCTAAAAGAAAAATTAAGAAGTTAAGCTAGGAAAACAATAAAAATTAGGTTGCCTCCCAATAAGCGCCTGATTTGATATCGCGATACGACGTAAAGTCTCACTTACTCATCAGCGAGTACAACCTTGGTCTTCTGTCGATTAATCATTCCTCCCCAATAATGCTTGACTATATGACCATTCACCAAGAATTTCCTCTCACCATTCAAAGCTCGCAGCTCGATTGCACCATAAGGAGTGACTCTCACCACCTCAAACGGACCTGACCATCTCGATTTTAGCTTTCCAGGGAATAATCGTAGCCTAGAATTGAATAATAATACCTGTTGGCCCGGCTCGAAGTGACGCGGCTTGATATGCTTGTCATGCCATCTTTTTGTCTTCTCTTTATATAGCTTAGCATTTTCATAAGAGTGCAGCCTGAACTCATCTAACTTATTTAACTGCATAAGCCTTTCTCGCCTGCGGCTTTAAGGTCCATGTTCAGCTTTTTCATGGCCCAGTATGCCTTGTGTTCCAGTTCAACGAGCAAGTGACATGTTTCCCATAAACCAGCTTGTAAGGGGACGCTCCAATTGGTGTCTTATATGCTGTCCTATATGCCCATAGGGCATCATCCAACTTTGCAGCCCAATCCTTCCTATTCACACTCACCGTCTTCTCTAATATTTGCTTGATTTCTCTGTTTGACATCTCAGCTTGCCCACTTGTCTGTGGATGATATGTTGTAGCAACTCTGTGGCAAACTCCATATTTAGCTAGAAGGTTATTCAACAATCGATTGCAAAAATGAGTCCCTTCATCACTGATTAAGGCATGTGGAGTCCCAAATCTCGCGAATATGTTCTTTTTCACAAAAGAAGATACCACCATGGCATCATTCATTGGCAAAACAATTGCCTCCTCCCATTTTGACACGTAATCAACGGCTAGCAAAATGTATTTGTTTCCTCTGGACGGTGGAAATGGCCCCATAAAATCTATCCCCCACACATCAAAAAGCTCAACTTCTAGAATGTTATTTAAAGGCATCTCATGCCTCCTTGTGATTGTTCCCGTTCTCTGACATTGGTCACACTTCTTAACGAATGCATGGGCATCCTTGAATAAAGTTGGCGAAAAGAGACCGGATTCTAACACCTTTGCAGCTGTTCTGTCTCCTCCATGATGGCCCCCATAAGGTGATGCGTGACAATCATACAACACTAATTCCACCTCTTTTTCAGGAATGCATCTCCTCATTAACTGATCAGAACATTGCTTGAACAAGTAGGGCTCATCCCAGTAATAGAAGTTCACATCATGTAAAAACTGCTTGCTAGCTTCAGATTGGATTTCGGGAGGAAGTACCCCACTCACAAGATAATTCACATAGTCTGCGTACCATGGGGGAGGGTCTTGGGTTATAGCAAAAAGTTGCTCATCAGGAAATACTTCTTTAATTTGGCCACCCTCCTCCACGTGATCGTGATTTTCCAACCTTGATAGATGGTCAGCTACTTGGTTTTGTGTCCCCTTTCGATCTCGTATTTCTACATCAAATTCCTACAGTAATAAAACCCAGCACATCCATCTAGCCTTAGATTCTTTTTTGTAAACAAATACCTGATTTCTGCATGATCCGTATGGACTATAACTTTCGTTCCCACCAAGTATGCCCAGAATTTCTCAAAGGCCCACACAACAGCTAACAACTCCTTCTCAGTGGTGGTATAATTCAGCTGTGCATCATCAAGAGTCTTACTCGCATAATAGATGGAATAAAATACCTTGTCCTTCCTCTGGCCTAGCACTGCCCCAATAGCAAGGTCACTCGCATCACACATAAGTTCAAATGGTAGAGACCAATCAGGTGCCACAATAATGGGAGCAGTCACCAACTTCTTTTTGAGTTCCTCAAATGCATTGAGGCAAGCATCATCAAAGTTGAAAGTTACATCTTTTTCAAGTAGCCTGCATAAAGGAGTAGCAAAATTTTGAAAAATATTTAATAAAGCGCCTATTGAAACCCGCGTGTCCCAAGAAACTCTGGACACCCTTCACTGAAATAGGTGGAGGTAATTTTTCAATCGCCTCCACCTTCGGCTTATCAACTTCAATGCCGCTCCTAGATACTCTGTGACCCAACACGATGCCTTCTTGTACCATAAAATAACACTTTTTCCAATTCAGGACCAGATTTGCTTATTCACAACGGGCCAGCACCTTACGTAAATTCCTCAAGCAATCATCATAAGAAGACCCAAAAACTGAAAAATCATCCATAAACACTTCCACGAATTTTTCCACCATGTAGGTGAAAATAGCCATCATGCATCTCTGGAATGTGGCTGGTGCATTACAAAGACAAAACGGCATTCGCTTGAAGGCAAAAGTGACATAAGGACAAGTAAAAGTAGTCTTCTCCTGATCCTCTAGGCATATGACAATCCGATTGTATCCTGAATAACCATCAAGGAAGCAGTAATATTCATGCTCGGCTAACCTGTCTAGCATTTGGTCAATGAATGGGAGTGGGAAATGATCCTTGCGAGTTGCCTTATTGAGCCTTCTATAATCAATGCAGACTCTCCATCCCGTAACAGTGCGAGTGGGGATTAGCTCATTCTTCTCGTTCTCAACTAGTCATTCCTCCCTGTGAGCACGTGATTTTTGTCTCGCTTAAATTACTCCTATAGAATTCATTAAAATTAGGGTTCTCTTTTATTATTTGAATTTTAGGGAATTAATTGCATGATTTTGTGATTGTTTGCATGTTTGTCCATTTTTAATTGATATAACTCATGAAAAATACAAAAATAGCATACTTGCATTTAGGACCCAATTCTAGATTTTTTTTAGTTAATTAACATAATAAAAATATGAGAAAAATAACAAAAAAGTCTCTTTTTTTGACATTTTTTGTTTAGCTTTCTTTTTAAATTGGGATTTAATTAGTTTTAGAAAAATCAATTAGTTTGATTTCAGTTTAATTCAAGTCTTTGTTATTTTTAATTTTAATTTTTCTTGCTTTTAACAAAAAACACAATAAAGAAAAGAAATGAAAATAAGTTGAATTTAAATAAAAGAAAAGAAATTAATTTAAAAAAAAAGAAAATAAAGAGAAGAAGGATATCAGGCCAGTTATTTTGGGCCAAAAATCAAGCCCAAACCCCTCAAGTCCACTTGAAATCGACCCAGGCCCCGTTGTATTACCCAGTCCGGTCCAACAGACGACGAAACGACGTCTTTTAGCCAAGATTCAATCCTAGCCGTCTAGGATTGTTGATCCAACGGACGAGAAGCCCCCATCTCTTAGTATAAAAATATCCTAACGATACCCTACCCCCTCAGACCCTCTTACCCTATCGTCTCTTTCCCTCTAACCCTAGAGACTATCCACCACCGTCTACCGCCGTCTCCCACCTTCCGCCGCCGGCCGGAAATTGCCTCCACCGGCGGCGAAGCTCTAAACTCGTCCAAATTTACACCACTACCCCATCTCAACCTCCTCGTTACGAATCTAACCTTACTTTCTTTCGAATCATCGCCGAATTCCTCGAATATTGAATCAAAATTCCGGCCAAAACCCTAATTCCTTCAAATCCAACCAAAATCACACCCCACAACCATCTCACTCTCCTCTACCTAAACCCCAAACTAATTTTCCCCAAATCCAACTGTAACTTCTCGGATTTTAGATCTAGGGTCCGTTCAAGACTGTTCAAGTTTTCCAGTATTAGCCAAGGTTCGAATGGGTTCCAAAGTAATGTTATGTATTTGTTCTTAGCAAGAACAAATACATAACATTATTTGGGGACCAAATTCGAGGTCAGTCCAAACGAAGGCTAAATCAGTAAGGTTTTCTTCCTTATTTGATTATTTCTTTTTATTATTGATTCTGTTTTGTGATTTTTTATTTTAGTTTAATTTTTTATTTTTAATTCTGTTGTGATGTATGTTTTTGGTTCAATTTAGTGTTTGTTTCTACTAGTATAAGCTTTAATTTTCTTTTAATTTTTTAGTCAATCCTGTTTAATCAGTGTTTGATTTTAATTTTTTTTATTATTTCAGTGTTTGGTTTAATCAGTAATTTTTATTTGTTGCTGTATTAGTTTAGTTTCGATTTTTTTTTAGTCTTAGCCTTAGGACTTTAGTGTCAATCAGAATTATCTTCCAGTCTTGACTAATTAATTTGATTGTTAGGATTTCTATTAGTTTTAGTTGTTTGTATATAGCTGAATTAGAATTGTTTGGTTTAACTATAGTTAAATTTTAACAAGGTTAATAGGGCTGGGGTGGGTTAGTAATTTCAGAACTAGTGAAAGGGTAATTGGGGTAATTCAAAGTAGGGAATCATGCAAATAACTTATTTGAAAACCCCTAGAACATTCTAGATGGGGTTCCAATTAGAGTTTTAGGAACTTAGTAGTGTGACTTGAGCAACAAGCTAACAAATAAAGGGCTAATTAACTAAATACTAAAAATAAAAGAGGGACTAAAGGTGTAAAGTAAAAAATCTGAAAGAGCCCCAATTTTTGCCTATAAAAAGGCAGTCTCTACTGCCTTGTTAGACAAGTTTGAAAGGTCTGAAAATTTTGAAAAAAATCAAATTCAAAAGAAAAATCTGAAATCTGAGAGTAAAAACATTCATTCCAGATCTTAGATTTCCAAAAATACCAAAAAATAGCACAAAAAACTCCAAAAAATGCTATTCAATTTAAGTTTCTTAGTTTAATTTCGAGTTCTGGCTGTTGATTTGAGTTTCCAGCTTAGATAAGGATAGAAATAGCTCAATATTCCTTGTGTATTGGTTGCTGAAGTGTCAGAGATTGTCCTGGGTTTAGTTCCAAGTTTGTTTGGGTTTATTCAAGTTGTTTTGGGTGGTTTACTGGTTAGAACCTGTCCTGGGCTGTTTGATATTGTTTCTGGGTTTACAATAAATCTCAAGCTGTTGATTCCTGTTACTGTACTATTGTTGAACTTGCTGACTCTACCTTCTTCTCTCATTGTGCTTTAATTCGAGGTACTCTTTTGATCTCGTGTGAACTGTGAAGGATCAATGTAGGTCTGATTTGAAGGATTAAATGATAAAGTATTGTTTGAGTTGATCTCTGGGTTTTTCCTATTTTGTTTTAGTTTAAAGATGTAGAGCAGTCATGTTTATTTGAAACTTCATATCATTTGTATAATTAGGACTGTTCGAACTGCTTTTAAATTGAACTGTTGGATTGTTATAGTTACTCAAATATTTTGTTAATAAGGCTAGATCGAATAGGTTTAGTTCTGTTTGTTTGTCATGAAATTTAAGCGTAAAATGTGATCTCGATCTGATAAAGTTAGTTTCAGTTTTAGAACAGTTTATCATGGTTTGAAGCTTTGAATCATCTCTCGCAGCTCTAAAAGGACTGATTTGTGTTAATTTGTTCGAAAGTAAATTCAAAAAGTCCAACTCAATATCAGTGTTTACATTATACTCCAGTTTAGCTTAAGGATTTGAAATTGCTATCAAAGTCTAGATTAGGTATGTTAATTCATCACCATATCCATGAGTTAGTTAACGCCTATAAGATTCGAATTCGACTGGCATGTTTCAATACATCTTTGACTTGAATAAGCTTAGGCATTTCCTTCGTATAAGACCATTAGATCAAGTTGGTTTTAAAATTAGCATTCTGGTTTGTTATGCAAATGAGGTTTGGGCTTAATTACATGATAACAAACCCAGATATTGGTGGTCCTTTGAACCAACACTCAGTCTGATTTGTATTGGGTTTCTGGGCCAGTTTTCGCAACCCAACATAGTGAAGATTTGAATCCATATTCAAAGTTGTTAGTCTAATTTCATGACATCGAGGTTGGATTTTTCCAAGCTAAGTAGCAAATTTGAATTAAGCGGTCTTCGATCGTGGAGATCCGTTTGTTTGGATTTGGACTTGATCTTGAGGCCCAAGTCTTGCTTGAATGCCTTAAATAATATTCAATTAATCATGCCAACTAATTAGGCTTTAGAGACAATCTTTAATAGATAATAATAGTCCCGTTTAGGATGACCTTTAAAATAAAACGAGGTCCGCCACGCCAAACAAAATTCATAAATTGTGTGGTCCTCCCTAAATACTCATATTAAAATTCTTAGAAAATCGGGACGTGCCATTTAGCGAACTTTCATGGCCTCCCGCAAAGTCAATAATACGTTAGCCGCTTTAGGCGCGTTCTTTAATAATTTTACCTTCCTAAATTCGGGTGTGCATTTCATATGACCCAAATCCAAATCCCAAAACGTTGAATAAAATGTGTCGAGGGTTTGGGTGCATTTCATGTGACGTGATCCGAAAACATGTTTTAAACGACGTTCAGTTTCTTAAAAAGATTAATTAAAAGCGGTAAATAATCTCAAAATTTCACTATAGGATGACATGTATAAAAAATAGATTTTTAGCCAATTATAATAGTTTAAGCGACCGTGCTAGAACCACGGGATCCGGGGGTGCCTAATACCTTCCCTCGGGTCAATAGAATTTCCGGTTCGCAGACTCCATTCGGGAAGTCAAAATTTTCCTCGATTTGGGATTCAAGATAAATCGGTGACTTGGACACCAAAAGCCAAACCTATCCCAAGTAGCGACTCTAAATAAATAAATAATTCCATTTCGAATAATGTCACTTTAAAATGGAAAAACTCCCTTACACACTATCCTCCGGGGTAGGTGTGTGAAAAAAGGAGGTGCGACACTCCCTTTTTGGGCATACATTGAACCGGGCTTACCCAGTTGCTATCAAAAATAGGAAAAATGGTACATGCATCGAGCAACTTGATTACTTCCTTTTTCACCACCTCTTTCATAATGGGATTTAATCTCCTTTGTTGCTCTATACTGGGGCGGTGTCCGTCCTCTAAAAAGATTTTATACATGCAGAACGAGGGACTAATACCCTTGATGTCAGCTATAGTCCACCCAATGACCTTTTTATGCTCGCGGAGGACTCTGAGCAATTTTTCTTCTTGAGTGCCGGTCAAACTGGATAAAATAATCACGGGCAGTGTATCTAAGTTCCCCAAATAAGCATAGCGCAGATGCGGTAGAAGTGGCTTGAGTTCTAGTTTCGGAGCTTCTTCAATAGATGGCCTGGGGAGGGTCAGAGTGACAGGCCTGTCCAACTCTTCAAATTTTCTAACCCCATGTACATAACTGCAGGACATATCCAGCACTTGCTCAATTTCTCCTATCCTTTCATCTTCATTATTTTCTACGTCCCCAATCAATATTCGTTCAATAGGATCAGCTGGGCTCCTATAGGGTACTAACGATATGGCATCACCTTCCACCATAGAGATCATGGATAACTCTTCATAATGGGCTGGTAACTTGAGTGCTCTATAAACATTGAAGACCTCCACTCGGTCACCTACTCTCATCGTCATCTTTCCTTCACAAACATCAATAATAGCTCGGCCCGTGGCTAAGAATGGACGCCCCAAAATAAATGGGACTTCCTAACCAGGATCGTAATCCAGGATGATGAAATCAGCTGGGAATATGAAAGACCCCACTTGAACTAGCACATCTTCAATCACTCCCTCAGGATGAGCAAGGGAGCGATCAGCTAACTATAATATAACTGTTGTTGGGCGTGGTTCACCCAACCCCAACTGTCTGAATATAGATAGCGGTATCAAATTGATGCTTACTCCAAGATCACATAAAGCTCGCCCAACAGCATGTTTACCAATCGAGATTTGGATAGTGAAACTACCCGGATCCTTTAATTTCTGAGGTAACTTGCCTTGAATTCTGGAACTACACTCCTCAGTGAGTGTCACAATCTCGAACTCGGTCAGCCTCCTTTTATTCGCCACAATGTCCTTGATGTAATTTGTATATTTGGGTACTTCTTATAAGATATCAACCAATGGAATATTAATTTGTACCTACTTCAAGATATCAAGAAACTTTTTATATGCGGCATTATCTCGTAATTTCTGCAGTCTTTGAGGGAGTGGAGGTGGTGTCCTTGCAACCAATTGTGGGGATTGCTCAGCCACTACCTCTCCAGCTGGCTTCTCTGGCTCCTTGGCTTTCTCTGATATTGGTTCTATAGTGGCTGGCCTCTCATTAAAAGTCACTTGTTTCCTCTTCTTAGACAGAACTGCCTCTAGTTGTCTCCCATTCCTCAACGACACGACATTAAGGGCCGCTCTAGGATTTGCTTTAGTGTCGCTTGGAAGAGCTCCAGCTGCTCTAGTGTTTTTAGCACTAGCAAGATGTCCCATTTGACGCTCCAAATTTCTCACTGTTGTGGCGAGGGCTTGCTGTTCAGCCATCATTTTTTTGAATATGTCTCCAAGGTGACTTGTTGGACTTGCTTGTTGTTCAACCTGAGGTTGTCTATACTGCTGTTGAGGTGCTTGAGGCCTGTATTGATTCTGAGTGCCCTGGTTTTCACCCCCAAGAGAAGTTTGGGTGGTTCCTCCAGTTGGGATTGTAAGTGTTCCCATATTGATTTGTTTGGCCCCGATTTGAATTACCCACAAAGCAGACAAACTCTGGGTTTGCGGGGCATATGTCACTCGTGTGCCCCTCTCCACATATTTCACAAAAAGCTTGAACCTGCTATACCGGTTGTACTTGTTGCTTGTTGATACTTAAGTTTATCTGGTTGACTTGATTGGTCAGTGTAGCAATTTGCGCTGATAATGCTGAGACGACATCTAACTCAAGAACCCCTGCAGACTTTTGCACTGTGTGTCTGCCCATCTCTCCTTGCCAATCTAGATTGCTCTTGGAGAATTTGTTCAATAATGCATATATCTCATCAAAGCTTTTCTCTTACACTTGACCCCCAGCTGCAACATCTACCACGATCTTTGTTTCAGAATGTAGCCCTTCTATGAAAGTGTGAGCTAACACTTCATTTGTCTGATTTTGATGAGGACAGTCTCTGAGTAGCCCCTTGAACCTTTCCCAAGCTGAGTATAAAGATTCTCCCGCTTTCTGTTTGAAGGCCACTATTTCAATTCTGATCTTTGCAGTTTTGCCTGAAGGAAAAAACCTTGCCAGAAATTTTCTTGCCAAATCATTCCATGATGTAATGGAATTAGTTGGTTCTGCCTTTAGCCATCGCTTAGCCTTGCCCAACAGAGAGAATGGAAAAAGTGCGAGCCTCACATAATCTGGAGTGATCCCGTTAGTGATATGAGTATCACTAATCTCCAAGAAGTTCAGAATATACTAATGTGGATCCTCATGTGGAAGACTCATAAATTTCCCGTTTGCATGAAGCAGTTGGATCATGCTCTGTTACAACTCAAAGTGTCCAGTGATCCTGGGCTTCACTATACTGGAGGTGACATTAGCAATGCTGGGCATCGCCACCTCCTGAACAACCATGGGTTGCTCCTCTGCCATGTCCACATGAAATTGAACAAGTGTCTGAATATTATTCGTGTCCCTTGCTTCCCTCAACCTCCTGTAAAATGTTCTCTCAGGTTCAGGATCAAAGCATTGAAGTAGGTCTTGGCTTCCGACCCTACGTATTCAATCAAAGTTCCTGAGATTTGAGCAACAATCAAGTAACGTTAGACTAGACAAAATAAGCAATTAAAGCAAAAACTAGCAAGTAGCTAATATTCAAGTCCCCGACAACGGCGCTAAAAACTTGTTGCTCCCAAACGCACACGCAAGTATACGTGGTCGACAAGTAATATAATGATAAGTTGGGTGTCGAACCCACAGAGACTTGTGTAAACTACTCATAGAATTACTAAAATTGTTATCCAATCCAGCTAAAATCAAAGTCCAATAATATGATTATATTATTCTACGATTCTAAATAATAACTAATTTATCAAGTAACAAGTTAATTGTTGTGTATTCAGTAGAGACAAATATTCCAGGGTTGTGATCGATTCACCATTCGTATTGTGTTCTAATTAACTCCCCCTTTCATATAATTCACTCATGATTGCTAATTAATCGATAAATGCTCTCATAGCCTTCTCCTGAAGTACTACTCACCAATTCTCAATAGATTAACGCCTATATTCCTATAAAATCAATCTATTAAGAACGCATTAAGATCACGATATTTAATTAAGCACGGTGACTAGGTATATTCCTATCCTAACCATAAATTCGCTCCCCCTAAGGGTTAAGATCATGCTCTCTTCAATTCTTCTCTAATCTAAACACGACTTTCCCAATCATAGCATAGTTAGTAAATAGAACCTAAATGCTGGCCAGACAATTAAGTAATTAAATACAGAATTGAAGAAATAATCATATGTTGGTTAATTATAATCAAGGTTAAGTTATTATTAAACAACAATACTCATGGCTAAATCACAACCCCAGAATAATGGGTGTTTAGCCACTCATGAGGTAACCAAACAAGTTCATAAGTTTTGATTAATGAAAATACTGGAAAAGATGAAGAATTATGAGTTGTTCTTGCTCCTAAACGTTTCTAGCATGTGTTTTTGCTCCAAAATCCGTCTCTCCCTTCAAAATAGGTTTTAGAATGGCTTTTATACGTGTTGGATAGGTTTAGGGCCGACTAAATTGAGTCCCGGGCAAACTAGGACGAATTTTCACGTAATCGGCGCCTAGACCGGTGCCAAGCGCCCAAAAGATTTTCATACTATTTTTTGTGCCACAGGTGGCGCCAGGCGCTACCTGTGGCGCCCAAACTGGCCAATTTTCTGATCTTGTCCGTTTTAGCTTTAAATCTTGCACGTTTTGCTCCCGAATAATTCCTAAAAGTAAAAACACTTTAAATTAATATAATTCATAGCATTTAACATCTCAAATTCACGAAACAAGAATAAAATATGAGGCGATATACACTAAAATATATATACTTCAAGCCAAACATCAATGTCAACTTGAAATTTTTAGTTCACATGTACTAGAAAGTAAGGTAATTTTACTTGTATTAACATTTCTCTAATTCGATAGTGATTCTCGTCTAATTATATTTCGTATTCCTAACCATTGAATTTTTTGTTATGCATATTGCTTAAAAATGAAGTGACTGATATTAATACCTAAAATTAAATGGAAAATGAGAGTCGTAAACACAAGTGGGATCATCTCTATATGATATAAGAGAGAGAGAGATCCCATTAATTCTATGAAACTTAATTAAGATTTTGTGTTTACAACAAATTAGTTTATGGGTATGGGAGTGGTTTTTACAAAGTAGCCTGGACAATAATTGGGGAGGATGTGATCAAGGCAGTTCTGGATTGTTTTGAGAATTGAGAACTACTCACTCAGATTAATTCTACTAGTATAGCACTTATACCAAAAGTGAAGAATCCCTTGCAGGCAAGTCAATTTAGACCTATTGCTTGCTGTAATGTCATCTACAAATGTATTTTCAAGATAATCTGTACTAGATTGAGGAAAGTTATTCCAAAGATTGTAGTTGATAATCAAGCAGCATTCATTGAAGGAAGGTCACTTATCCACAATGTGCTGATATGCCATGTTCTTCTAAGACACTACAACAAGAAGACAACTCCTAGGTGCTTGATGAAGATTGATCTAAACAAGGCCTATGATATAGTGAGATGAGAATTTTTGGAGAAAGTACTCAGAGGCTATGGTTTTCCAATGCCATTCATCCAACTGATAATGGTGTGTGTTACAAAAATTATTTTCACTGTCAAGGTGAATGGTGCATGATATGGCTACTTTGAAGGAAAAGGGGGATTAAGGCAGGGAGACCCTATGTCTCCATTATTATTTGTACTTGTCATGGAGTACCTAACAAGAGGGTTGAACAAAATGAGTGAATTGCCAGATTTCCAATTTCATCCCATGTGTAAAAATACCAAACTGACACACCTGATATTTGCAGATGATCTGATGTTATTTTGCAAAGGTAACAGTCAATCTATCCATAGGATGTTGGAAGTGGTGAATCATTTCAGTGCAGTGTCAGAGTTGGTAGCAAATATGGAGAAGTCAAACATATATTTAGCAGGAATGGTTGAAGCAAGTAAACATGCTATAGTGAGTGCTACAGGTTTCTCAGTGGGCACACTACCAATGAGATACCTGGGACTACCACTAACATCAAAGAAATAGAGCAAGGTAGAATGTCACCAGCTGGTAGAGAAGATCACTACAAACATTCAAGTAGGCTATGATAAACTTCTGTTATATGCAGGTAGATTGCAAGTGATTAATTCAGTACTGTTTGCAATGTATAACTTTTGGGGGCCTGTCTTTATACTTCCTTAAAGTGTTATAAAAGCAATTGATATGAAGTGGATGGAGTATATATGGGGCACTATAGAAGGACACAAGAAGATGGCATTGGTATCATGGAAAGTTCTGTGCAGGCCAAAGAAGTATGGTGGATTGAACATAAAGGGATGTAAAAATTAGAATATAGCATCAGTTGGGAAACTGCTATGGCAATTAGTGACAAATAGAGAAGTGTTGTAGGTGAGATGGGTACATGGGGTGTATATAAAATCATGTAGAAGCATCTGGGATCATAGGCCACCATCTGATTGTAGTTGGTACTGGAAGAAGTTAAATAGTTTAAAATAAAACATGGCACAATGGTATCATGGAAGTACATATAGGCTGACTAGTAATGGGCAGTATTCAGTATCTAGCAGTTACAATGCAATGCTAGGACAATTGTCAAGGTGCAGGGAAATATAGCTGGTATGGAGTAGGACACTGCTGCCAAGACACAGATTTGTCCTGTGGCTGGCATACCAACAAAAAATGCAAACAAAAAGTAGATTAGTACATATGAACATCCCTATACCAGGTAATGCTGAATGTTGCCTATGTGATCTGGGAGTGATTGAGACACAATAGCATCTGTTGGGGAGTGCAGCTGGTTTTAAAACATGAGAGATGCACTAACAAGCTGGGCAGCAATAAGGTTACCAAACATGGCAATACCAGAGATGTTATAGTGGATCAAAAAAAGACATTGGAAGCAAATAAAGAAGGAGGTTGCAACAGCAATCATAGGAGCAATTGTATATCACACTTGGCAAGCTAGGAACCGGAGAATTTTTAGATAAATTAGCTTGAATCTGGAATTTTGTACTGGGCAAATTAAAAAGGAGATGGTGGACAGATTAGGCATGTATGCAGACTTGCAGAGTCCAAAAGAGCAAAGCATTGTCCATTGATGATACAAAGATTATGTAATTAGGAAGTACCATGTAGTTAGGAATTTTGTAGTTTATTAATTCAAAAGTCATGAAAGTTTGTACTTAGAAAGGTTTTTTGATGTTTGAGGTCTTGATGTACTAGAAGAGCTAGTACACTGGATGCTCTTACGATGTAAAGTATTTGATTGTTATGGTAATATTCATATTTATTACCAAAAAAAATAAATTAGTTGATATGTGTCTTTCATATGTAGAGTAATAATTTTTGTCTCTAAGATATATATGAAAATTCGTCGGTTGAACGTTTTTTCAAATCTATAATATCCAGAAGTCCTTCAACGGTGTGACCCTCCATGCTCATTGACTCATGACTAGTGATCGACTAGTTAGTCTAGAGTGAGACAGCATAACATTTAAGAACTGTGGGTCTACTGAACGCTCAAAGCAATTTCTAGTGGCTTTAAACATCAACTTATATTTTTTGGTAATTAATTCTGATATATGGCTACAGCATTAAACAGTAGCCCTTCGCCAGAATGCGTGTATCGGTGTATATATACACACATATCACATTTGTCGGGATTCAAGCCCATGACATGTGTTGTCCGCTTAGGACCTAGGCTTGCATAGATCTGTCTTTTGGGTTACAACATATCGAACCCCAAAAACATGTGCGGAATGAGCTCGTGGAATGCATTTTAAATTTCTTCGGTTCCCTCTCCCATTCTGATGTGAGATTTGTCTAAGATGATATGTGAACCCCTTCTTTAGAAGCTTGCCAACCTAAAAGCCTGTGACCTGCCCATAAGCTCGCCGCTCTCTCCTTCTTTTGCTTCTCTGTCTACGTTTTTTTTTGTGTGTGTATTTTAGAATCTTACACTATTTTGTTAGAGAAATTAAAAAATAGTCAGATTTACAAGTGGTTATCAAAAATAGCCATAGTTAAAAAATAAACAAAATTTAGACATTTTTCATGTAAAGATAAATCTAAACGAAAACGCCGTTCAAAATCAAGAAAAATACTCCAGTATATTATACTGGAGTTCCAGTATAATATACTAGACTTCCAGCATAATATACTGGAGTTCCAGTTAATATACCAGTCCAACATAATATGCTGAAAATTCATACACATGTGCTCCAATCTCCAGTATATTATATATGCTGGAACTTTTCGCGTGTTGGAGTTCCAGCATAATATGCTGGAAGCTCATATACAGGTGCACTATGTCCAGTATATTATGCTGGGACTTTGCGTGTTGCAGTAAAATAGTGACTATTTTTCAATGACATTGCAAATACTGACTATTTTTGAATGATCAGTCCAAAAAATACCCGTACTATTTTTACTGAGTGAACAGGTATCATTGCATGTGACGGGTCATCAGTTCCGGACCGTTTTGGTGCTGAGACATCCGTGATGTGAGTTTAATACTACACACTACCGACAGCTGGGATTAAAATTTTAATTTCACATCATACATATAACATTATTCTCCTTAAAAGTAGAGGCGTTGGTCTTGTGTTGGTGAAAAATTTAAAGCAAATATTGAATGTCGTATGCTAAAAAGTGGTTCATGCTCGGCCAGTTCAGAGATCTAATTTTGATTGAGCACAACTATTAAAAAAAAAATAATAATAATAATAATAAATAAACAAGGTCACAAATAAGGTTTCACAAAATATGACAGCAAGATGCAATATATTACAAAATATATGTATAGATAGTTCTTCCTTTGTTAATAATATATATTTACAGGTGCAATTTTGATTCCCATGGGACCTTTCTCTCTCCATACACTTGGCTTGCCAACCCCCTACTCCCCTCTCCCAAAAGAAAAAAAGGAAAAAGAAAAAGAAGAAAGGAAGAGATTTTTTAAATAATATAACAAAAAAGTCTCATGATAGTGGCTAAGTATTTCTATGAAAGTCAAGGGTTTTACGTTGTATTAATGTTACAGGCTAACCATCCCATGTATTTGCTGGAAATAAGGGCTCGTAATCTAACAAAAGCTATTCTATCCAGAAATATTATATTTCGTATGTTACTGAATAGCACGTCAGTGCATGATAAATTAATGTACAAGAGAAGAAACTTAGGCTGAGGACTGTCCTTGTTAAAAAGAACTCAATCTATGTTTGACTCATAAAATATTTACTGATTTGATCATTACTTCAAGTGAATTATTTATTTATTTATTCAACCAGCTTCATTATTTATATCAACATGATCAAATTGGAACTGTAATCCTGTTGTAATTTGCTGGTTTTCTGTTCAACTGGAGGAACCAAGTGGGTATATATATTTATGTAGTGTGAATATATATGTAGTTGCTAGCTTTACAAATTGAATTGAAGTCCACACCTCTTTAATTTTTCATACGTAAGAATCCTACTAATATATATATATATATATATATATATATATATATATATATATATATGGGATTTTTACCTACCTATACTATAATAGAAACCTATTTACAACTTTTATTTAGGCTCCTTATTAATTACTTTATATACCTATATTTACCAGTTTTATACCAAATATTAAAAAAAGAGGAAATGAAATATACCTTAAATAGTGGGTATCAGTTACACAAAATATCGTACATTTAAGATACCTAAAATCAATACTAATCCAAAATTCCTTCACACCGTAGGAAACTCATCCCAAAATCTATCACCTCT
>MU682287.1:72040-92163 GCA_026770625.1 Nicotiana glauca
TTCACAGTTTGTATCACAAATATATGATAATTATATATTAATTTATTAGTATTGTATCAGATTTTATTTTGGATATTAATGTACCATCTACAAGTTATATACAATTATGATACAATTATGTTTTGCGTATTGATGTATTTGATACAATTTAAATACAATTATGATACATTTGTCATACAATTTCTGAATATTTCTTCATTTTCAGTGCTGTCCGGCAATGATGGGAAGAGAGAAGATGGAGATCTTGGCGTACATTAAAGAATTTTTCAGTAAAAAAGGAGAGAGAAGAGGAGAGGGAAAAGAAAGGGGAAATTATATGATTGAATCCCTTAATTGAAGACACTAATAATGGGGTGGGAGCATTTTTAGGAGCAATCTACATAATTTGTAAGAAAAACCTAGATATTTATTAAAAATTATAAAACATAGAGAACATTGGTAAATAAATTTCTAATATAGTATAACTAGGTAAAAGTCTTCAAAAGATTAAAAATATGGCAACGACCAACTTGCAAACTAATCTACTGTTGTATTGGTTGTGATGTCTTCATCAAAAGATTCACGATAAAAAATACAATCTAAAAAGTTGAATAGTTTAACTTGGTAAACAACATCAAATTTGTACTTCCATCTACAATTCACATTGGATAGTGTGGTGATTGAAGACCATTTAAAAAAGATAATCTGAATTTGCAACTTAATTAATTTCGAGTAAAATGTGGTTTCATCAGATGAAAACAGACAAGTTTCAGAAACAAGAACCTCTGTGTATTGTAACGCCAATTCATATCTGTTGCAGAAAGCAATGTAATTTGTAATTAGGATAAACGTTCATTAGTATATTAAACCCCGCGAGCAAGCTGGCATTGTACATCGTATCAGTGGCGAAGCTTTCAATATATGTTATGTACCTCTAAAACCTAATATTTTACTTATATACACAGTGTAATTTTTCTACGAAGGGTTGTCAATTGACTACCATTACCGTAGTGTAGCTTCGCCCATGCATCGTATACAATTTTTTTTTTTTAGAAATTGAGGATAAAAGAGTTTCTGTTTTTGAGGCAGAACCCAGATGATGCTCGGTTTCAGATATAATCTATCACAAAGAATTATCAGCTTGTGAAAAAACAAAACTTATAAATTAGTATCTTAATGACTCTTTTAAGACGCATTAATATTCTAATTTTTTCCTACAGTTATTTTTCATCACTTCCGGAGTAAGAGTGGCAAGTTTGGAGATGCGAAAAGGAAGGCAGTGAAGGCAGGGGGGAAGGAGGGAGCATTCTTTTCTCTCTTCTTTTCTAAATTTCCAACTTAGTTTAAGGTGGCAAAAGGGCGGGTCGAATTGATTTTGGGCGGGTAAAAATGGGCTAAGTTTATAAATGGGCGGGTCATTGTAACTTGTGCATAGATGGGTTGGTTCAAGTTGCGCTAAAATTTGGGTCATAACTCAACCCGCCCTACTCTTACCTAACTTTTATTAATATGTATTGTTTTCTTATGAATTGTTTAAGAAAAATTTTCTTTTGGAAACAGCCTCTCTGCCCCCTTGGGGTAGGGGTAAGGTCTGCGTACACACTACCCTCCCCAGACCCCACTTGTGGGATTTTACTGGGTTGTTGTTGTTGTTGTTGTTGTTGTTTAAGAAAAATTTTCAAAAACCACTATTGTTTAGTGGCTATTCACTTTATATAGCTACCATATACATAATTACTTCCTATAGCTACTATTCAATTGTTACATTAGTGTATTCACTGTATTCGCGTTGCTGTATTCATGAATGCAGCAGCAAAAGCGCCTAAAAATAGGTTAGTCTAGCTGTAAACGCACGTATTCACATGTATTCGTGCCATGTATTCATGAATACAACAGTAAAAAGCACCTAAAATCAAAGCAGTCAAGCTGTATGCGTTGTATTCATGTCATTTATTCATGAATACAGTAACGATCATCGCCTTAAAAATAGGTATGTCCAGCTGTCTAAGATAGAGGAAAAAATAAACAACATATTTTATGCCTTAGTTCATGCATCAACGGTAGCATATATCATAAATACTTATTTTGCTTTAAAATATAAAAGGTAGCTACATAAAATGATATTTTAAAATCATTTTGATTTATAATAAATATGGTATACCTTTGTTGTAGGAGGTAAAATTTTCAATATTTAATTATCAAATAAAACTTTTTCCTTTTATTATGATCATATATAACATATCAAACAAAAAAAATATTATTTTAAAGATATTTTAACAAAGTTACTCATCAATTTGGGCTAAAAATTAGCCCAACTTTAGATGAGTTGAAATGATATGAGTGTTACACCCCATGTTTTCGTACATGAGAGTATTCGTAAGTCAATTCATGTAAGCTCAGAAATGAGATCAACTTTGAAAGTACATAAAGTAAGTTAATCATATTATAATGGAGGTTACAAATATTTAAGATCATGAATACCAAGTACCAAGAGGGTTTGAAGGCTTAGAAGCTAAATGAATTGAAGAAAATAAGTTTCGTCGAAAGTCGACAAGTTGGGAATATTGTAACATATACTTTTAGGTGAGAATAGGGTGTTTAAAATTATAAGGAGATTATGTTATGAGTTATTTTAGTCGTACGATAGACATGTGTTATAATTTGAAGTCAGGCGAGTTGTGGAACAAAAGTTGAAAGACGTCATCACAAGTTACATTCATAAATGTGTTGAACCTTAGGTCAAATGTAACTGCGATTTTCTCCCAATATACTCAGATTTATGGGGTGTTCCACCCATCAAATTGAAGATCTATGAGTCTATTTTCTAACACATTAAACCGTTTTATCAATACGACGTCGGAATAGACAGCTATATGTAGTTTTGCCAGACTGCCCAGGATGCTAGGTGACAAGTAGGTATGTCACCTACTTGGTTAAATGAGAGCCTAAAAAAGGCAATTTTGGGTCAGCCAAAGAGCCCATTTAAGGTCTTATCTCCTGCAATATAAACCTTATTGTATATCACAAATAACCAGACCTAAACCCCTACAAACTTCCTCCCAAAAAATACCCACAAACCCTAATTGATTTTCTCTCCCTTTCAAGTTCTAAGTGAGAGTAAAACTTAGAGTTTTAAGAACCAAGATAAGGGCTGAGTTATTCATCAAAAAAGGTAAGTTTACTAATCGTTTTCATCCATTTTTTCTTCTGTAAATTCATGGTAATTCGTTCTATACTTGTAAGAACTTACTGGACGGTGATCGGAAGCCGTGAGTTCAACTTATACACTTGTAGCGGATTGTTTTGTGGACTGTTTTGTATTGTTGTTGGGCTGCGTGTTTTACTACTGTTTTGTAAAATTTTGGAGGAGTAAGAGTGTGGAGAAACACCATATAGATGTAGGGTGGTGGACTGGTCGTTCGTCGTAACATTTTTTGGTCGTTTGACACTTGTACGGTGATCGTTTTGTGTATAAAAAGATTGGAGTGTGTTGGTCTATTTTGTAGTATTTGATAGTGTAATATAAGGCTGGAAAATAATGTATATATATTTTTATTGTTGTGTTATTGTGTTGTTGGAGTTATCTTGAATTTGGAGGAAGTAAGGATTATAGGGGAGATGCTGCCCATTTTTATACAAAATAGGCTTGTCATCCGTTGTGCGATAGTTGTACCTTTCATAACTTGATGATAGTATTATTATCATTGTTTTAGATTAAGGTGCAAAGAGGCGATTTCAACTTGGTGATTGGAAAAATTGTGATAAGGTATGTTAAGTCACTTCCTTCTTTCTTTTGGCATGATCTAAAATGAAATGAATACGCTATTTAATAACGGATCTACTCCTAGCAACTAAGGTTGTCCATGTTGTTATTTCCTTATAAAATTATTCTAAACAAGTGTGTATGATCCTTGAATCCCACTGATGTTCATATTGAGGGTATGGATATCCATAATGTTAATCGAAGGTGCAATGACCTTACGTCACTCCGAAGGATTCAGAATATGATTCCAGTGAGTCCTACATGTATTATATATATGTATCTATTTTACTCTATCAAGTCGTGCTTTAGTTGGCCGGGTATGACACCTATTGTGCAACCACTAATCAGTTGGATTTACCGAGCTTCACATTGCCGGGTACGATTCTACCGAGCCTTATGATGGCCGGGTACGTTTTTACCGAGTCCTCTTTGAGGTCGGGTGCGATATGATGATGATGATGCCTACAGAGGCGTATGTTTTCAAAAGTTTATGTATATATTTATTACGCAGTTCATGTCAGTAGCCCCTAGAGTCACTCAGATGTTATATGTTGTATCTCCTCTATCTCTCTTTACATTATTGTTCTTGTTTATGTTTTCCTGCCTTACATACTCGGTATTTTATTCGTGCTGACGTCCCTTTTGCCTGGGGACACTGCGTTTCATGCCCGCAGGTCCCAATTGGTAG
This sequence comes from Nicotiana glauca, assembly GCA_026770625.1. Classification (NCBI taxonomy): domain Eukaryota; kingdom Viridiplantae; phylum Streptophyta; class Magnoliopsida; order Solanales; family Solanaceae; genus Nicotiana; species Nicotiana glauca. Next base: position 76,471 of record MU682287.1, read on the forward strand.
GTTGACAGTCCTCCAAGTAGGCTATCAGCTCAGCGGATGGTGTTGGTGTACTCCACTTGCTCCAGAATTGCATATTTGGTCAGTATGCTTTGTATATGTATTGATTGGTATGGCAGGGCCTTGTCCCGACCTTTATGGTTCTATGTACTCTTAGAGGCTTGTAGACAGATGTCAGGTATATGGATACTTGTATGGCCTTGTCGACCTATTTTTGAGTTTACAAATAGTCATGTCGACCTTATAGGCCTGTATGTCACATATACAAGTTTGTATATCATATTGGTTCGTCATATGTTGAGTATTACCTTATGTTTTATTCATGTTATCTCATGACGGGTTTTCTGGCTCATTTACCCATGATAGTATGATAAAAAAGATATGTTACGTTGGTACTCGATTGAGTAAAGTACCGGGTACTTGTCGCGGCCCTTCGGTTTGGATCGTGACATTGGGTCAAGATAGACTGAGTTCAACAAATAGGCGGGTCAATAACCAACCCAACCTTAGGTGAATTGGGTGGGTCAAATGGGTTGGGGCTCAAATTGGCACACCTATAACTAGGGGTGTACATAGACCGGGTTGGTTCGGATTTTTCAATTACCAAACCAAACCAATAGTATCGGATTTTTAAATCTATAAACCAAACCAAACCAACGAAATCGGGTTTTTCAATCTCGGGTTTTCTCAGGTTTTTCGGGTTTTCTCGGGTTTTCGGGTTTTTTTTTCCGATAAGTCTTTATAGCACAAATATATAACTTGTGCTTCACATACTTCTCAAATCCTACAAGGATACAACTATAATATATTTTTCAAGAAAATAATACAATAATATGAGATGCGTCATAACATTGTACTAAAATATTCAATAACAAAAATACTAAAATCCATAAAGAAAATATTACTAAGTAATAAGCCATAATAAATATTAACATAATCTAAAAGTACTATATAAGTCATGCTTAAATAAGTACAACTATAAGTATATTAGTTACACAACTAAGTACTAAAGAAAAAGATAAACTAAGTTAGCATTTTCAATATAAACAATGCAAAAATAAAAAATACATATCCACACTATTGTCATTTCTAGTGTTAAATTGAATTTTCTTAGTTAGCATTAGTATTGATGTGAACTTTATTTGAATTGCTACCTTTATGAACTATAAAATTTATTGGACCATTTAAGAATGTTAATTCTAAACTTGAAACAATATGTTTAAAGATAAAACTGTGAAAAAGTTTAAGAAATATTTATGAATTGTATTAAAAATAAATATTTATATGTATAAAATATTTGTAAAAATTGAATAAATGTAATATCGGGTTGGTTTGGTTTCGGTTTGACTTTTTTTTGTTAAAACCAAACCAAACCAATTATGGTCGGGTTATTTTTTCCAACACCAAACCAAGTTAAATCAACCCATGATCGGGTTTTTTTTTCCGGTTTGACTCGGATTACCGGTTTGGTGCGGTTTTTCGGTTTTCTTTGTACACCCCTACCTATAACAATATATGTATGCAAAAAGCAAGTATTGATAGGGTTAAACTTTATAGGAATTTTGGCATGGTATAACAACATACCCATATAATTAGCAGAAAATAGCAATAATTATAGATGTCAGCATCAAATAGCCAATAAATGTATATCACAATAATAATATATATATCACTACTTTTTTTCTTTTTCTTTGTCTATATCAACATGTATATTAAAATTTATTTTCATTCTTTGTATATAAATATTGTTATTCTTTGTATATCAATAACATAAAATTATATATACAATTATTGCTGGCTTTATATCAATATATATCACAATAAAAATATTGTGTTATTTGTATATTACAGTGTATAGCATATCAGGCATGTGTATACCAAAATAGATATCATAAGTTTATTTTTCTTTTTTGTGTATATCAAAAATTAATTTTTTTGTATACCAAAATATTATTTACTCCCACAATTATATTAATTATTTTATATTTTAGAACTTGCTTAAACATGCTATATCAAAAATTTATTTTTCTTTGTTGGTTAATAATTAATAATTATATTATTTGTATATTACAGTGTATAACATAATAATAATGTGTATATCAAAAATATTTATTAAAATTTTATTTTCCTTCTTTTTATAACACATTTCAGATTGAAAATTCAAGTTCAAGACGACTCCACATGTGTATCCCCTATTTTTAACCCGTGTATACCTCTGTATACATCAGTGATGTCTCATGTATATTATGTGTATCTGTGTATGTCCATAAAAATTTCTGTTATATATATGATATACAATGTGATATGCACGGGCTTCCATAAAAGAATTGTGTTGTATACACGATATACAAAGAGATATACACAAACGTCCTTAAAAATTTGTGTGTGATATACACTGATGAACACGATATACAACCTACACATGTCACAGTTGGATTTTTAGGTCTAATTTTTACCTGAAATCAGTCTAAATCACTTCTAATCTTGCTCAAATTTTGTATATAACCTCGTTTAGGTATTTTCAACCAATTTCAATCATACTCACTCATTCAATCCAACCAAAAAAGGAAGAGAGAAAGAAAAGAAAATTGAAATATATTTTTTCTCTCTTAGTTTTTGCTAATCTTGCTCAAATTTTGTATATAGCCTCGTTTGGGTACTTTCAACCAAGTTCAATCACACCCTCTCATTCAATCTAACCAAACAAAAAAAAAGAAGAGAGAAGAAAAACAAAGTTGAAATATATTTTTTCTCTCTTAGTTTTTTGCTTATGATTTTCTCTGATATGAGATCAACCTTACCATTTCATCCCACTGATTTTCTTTTGCATAATTTGCAAGAATTTTTGCTAAACTAAGATAGCAAAAGAGCAGAGATAGAAGAACAAATACAAGGAGAGAAAGGGGGAGGGAAAGCCAAAATAAGCGTGTAGTTTTTTTTTTTTTAGAGAGAATATAAAAGTGAGTAGTTTTTTTAAGATTTGGCTATATAATGTCAACTGTTTGCTGATATCTTTGTCAAACCTAATATAAGGCTAAAAATTTGTTAATTCCTGTTATGTGTTGTTATGGGATGCCAATCCGCCATTTTGGTAATCGCTTATCATATGCTAAAGAGGATTTAATTTTTTAGATTATTAAGCACATAGCATCATGTTTAACTCCTAATTTCCAATATCGATCGCTATCATCCTATCTAGCTAATTTGACCTAAATTTTTTATTTACTTAAATATGTGAAATATAAAAAAAAAAAAAATTTAAAATTTTGATGCATGCTGTAATATACTTATTGAAGGCTTACCTATTGGGCTATACTGGGTTGAAGAGATAAAAACTTGAATATTGGGCTTAGCTGGGTTCACACTAAGAAAGGCCTTGATTTTGGGCTAGGAGTATTTTCTCACAGTACTGAAATCTATTTCTTGGCCCTGAAACATAAAGCTGGAAAAGAATAAGAGAAAAACATTTGACGTTGAAAGTCAATTTTAGATAAATGGAAAGGGAGTACTTTCTTTTTCTTTTTTTTCATTTCTCTTTTTTGCTCACGTATTGGCTACTTTTTTTACCATTTGACTTCAGAATTCTCAGTACCAATTACGGACAATGGGGCCCAATGGTCCAACTGGTCTCTGTTTGGATTATCTGAAATTTGGTAATGTTGATGACATAAAAGCCCAACTTAAAAAGCCTGCCCTGTATCAGCTTTCAGCCTGGCCCTTTGTGGTCCAATTTTACTTCTTCAGAAATAATAGCTTTTCCAAGTTCAAACCTGCCACCTCCCCTGCAACAAGCCCATAACCTACCCTTGTGGAGTGGGGGTATGGGGTAGGGGTAAGGGTAAGAGGAAAAAGGTACATGGTAAAACATAGCACTCTTAGCATCGATTAAAGTATTTACAACAAAAAGATCTTCATACTAACACATTAAAAAAAAGGCAGTCCGGTGCACTAAGCTCCCGCTATGCGCGGAGTTCGGGGAAGGGTCGGACCACAAGAGTCTATCGTACGCAGCCTTATCCTGCATTCCTGCAAGAGGTTGTTTCCACAGCTCGAACTCATGACCTCCTGATCACGTGACAACAACCCTAAAAGTTAAATGTTAAGACAAGTTTAAATTTATCCATTGACTATATAAAGTATTTACACAACTAGATCACTCAAGAAACCGCATATAATGTGAGTATGAGTTGACAACCTAGAATATCAGGTGGATAACATGTTAAAGCCAGTCAAATTACACCGTCTGTGTGTAAAAACAGATAAAAATTATAGGGATCTTTACACAAATAGCAATCCATATACATAGATTATATATTGATTATACATAATTATACATATGTAATACATAAGTTATACATACCTTATACATTTACTGGCTATTTTTCGTTTAAGCAGTTGGGTGGTCGACTATTTGGGTTAATTCTTCAAAATTAAATTATTTGTGTTATGTTAGTAAACAGTATTTGTAAAATAATTCTGGAGAAAATAAAATAACATAAACAGAATATAAACGAAACAAAAGTTAATCCAAGCCCACTGAATTCACAGTGTTTCCTTAAGGAATTTAATTCCCTCCTAGTACCCAAGGTTATGAATTATTTCCTCCCAGAATAGAACGAATTACACACTGATGTAGTGGTACTTCAAACCCCCAGTGTTTCAGCGAACACAAAGTTCGGTAGCAAATCACAATTATTGTTGTTTTCTTTGAAGTTAAAATAATACAGAAGAATGAGGAGAAACTCAGAAAATCGTATGGAAATTATGAGAGAATGGACTTGTATTTATAGTCAACGTTAGAGTGAAATCTGAAGAGGTACAACTCTTCAGAATGGTTGTTTACGCAAAACGGCCATATCATAAATGTCATAACATAAGTTTTCTGTTACAAAAACATAAAACGAAAAAAATGGAAAACGGTTGGATTTATTATTATTATTGGATTTAATATTTACTATTAACAAATAAATTTGGTCCAAAACATTAATCAATCAAATCCAAATCAGCCGAAGCCGAGCAACGACGACAGCGCGAGGCTTGCCTTCTTCTCAACTCTTTAGGAGCTAAAAGAAGAGCAATTGCTTATATACCCATAAAAACTTCTTTCTCTTCCAATATGGGACATTGTCCCTTCATCAAGGAGGGAATCTAAAATGAAACTCAAATATTTCATTCTCTCTCTATTTCCCATTCACCATCTTTTAAGCATTAATATACTTAAAAAAACCCAACATGTTATACAAGTCATATTAGTCCTAAGCTCCTTTATGAGGGTTTACTTCTTCGCAATACCTACACATTTCGTTACATCTACAATGAAGCAAGAAATTTCTTCTAAAAAATTTCATACTAGTTTGTTAAGCTGCACTTAAAATCATTGGATAAAGTGTCTAAAAGAAAAGGGAAATGTTGTACATATATGACAGATGAACTTAATGTAAGTGTGTTGGCTATGTCAAATTCATAAATATCACACGTTAAGATAAAACCAATTCATAAAGAAAGGACAAGAAAATACAGAGAGGGCATAAGCATCCATCACTCTCTTCTCTGGGCTCCTTGGAAGTCTAGACAAAAACATTGATAGCTACTGCACATGCCCCCATCTCCTCTATTTCATGCCTTCCCCATGTGCACTTGTGCTTCCTCAACAAACATTAATATCACAACTGAAAATGATATTTAATACAATAAAGGGCCGTCCGGTGTACTAAACTCTCGTTATGCGCAGGGTCGGGAGAAGGATCGAACCATAAAGGTCTATCGTACGCAGTCTTACGCTGCATTTCTGCAAGAGTCTGTTTCCACAGCTCGAACCCGTGACTTCCTGGTCACATGGCAATAACTTTACTAGTTACGCCAAGGCTCACTTACGATACTTAATAGTTAATACAATAAAAGATCAAAATAAGATTCTTATATTCAGTAATCTTTTTTTTCTTGAGACTTTTTATGTGACTAGAAGCTACAAAGGGATATTCTAAAAGCTCTTTTTTCCACAATAAAGTACATTTATCTTGATTTACATAACATAAGATCTCCTTTTTGTTTGCCTTTTTTTTTTTTTTTTTGGTGATGGTTGGGGATTGAGGGAGTTAAGGAAACATTAAAATATAAGACAAAATTGAATTACATTTGATCATGAATGCCAGATTCCGCTGAGAATGTTTCTGAATCTATTAGAGGATAATTTCCTGACAATTTTTTTTGCCTCTGAAACTTCAGCTTCTGCTAGCTTCTCAATGTTTTTCAGATATCCAGAATTTGCAATTTTCTTTCTGGCACTATTGCAACTTGTTAAAGACATGAGTATAGAAAGCAATAGCTTCTTGTTACCAAAATTTGCCTGCTCGGGATCAAGCATTTGTAGCAGCAAACCAATATTTTGATCACTTTGTACAAATTTTCTTTGGTTTCTTGGCACAATAACCATACTTGATAGTGTTTCAGCTGCCATTTCTCTAACCTCAAATGACTTTGAATCAAGAAATTTCACAAGCTCAGGCATAAATCCAGCATCCCCCATTGCTTTCTTGGCCTCATCTGATGTTCCACATAGCCAAAATGCTGCCTTTAAGGCCAATTCTTGAAGTGAACCATCACCATGTCTAAGAAAATACAGAATATGATCCATAAATCCATAATTCAACAGAATGTTCACTGAATTCACTGATGAGAAACACAAATTCACAATCCCCCTCAATGCCATTTCCCTTGCTTTAGATGAGAACGATGATTTCGGATCCAAAACACGAGCTAGAGCTCGTATTCCACCTTCTTTCATGATCATTTGCCTAGTTGATTCATCACCAGAAGCCATACTTTGTAAAAAATCAATTGAACTAATTTGTGTAACCTCATCTTTAGACCTTGCAAGCTTAACAAATACTGAAATTGCACCTTCCTCAATCATAAACCTCTTGATTTCTTCAACCCCAACAAGATTTTTCAACACCCCACAAACTAGACCAACCAATTCACCAACAGAATCAACCTCAGTACATATCTTCAACAAAACAGTAACTCCACCATGAGCTGAAACTGACCATGCATTATCTGAATTCTCTGTTAACTTCTGCAAACATCTTGCTGCAAATTCTTTACTCAAACCATTCCCACACTCTAAAACTCTAATCAGTGGTGCAATTATTCCTGTAGAAATTAAACAACTTCTATAGGATTGATACCCTGCTATTACAGATAATGCCTTGGCTGCCTCTTCTTGAAGATTATCTTCTTGTAAATCAAGAAAATTCACCAACAGAGAAACAAAACTATCAACTTCAATTGCAACTTTAACATACCTATCATCTTCTTGAATGACTTCATTCAAGGCAATCAAAGCTTGCTTCTTCATTTCTGAAGAACCAATCTTGAGCCTTGACAATAAATCCCTGATATAAAACTTGATATCATCACGAGAAGCTCCAACACTCGGCCTTGAAACAATAATAGCATAGCTCTGAGTTAGCAAACCAAGAGAATAAATCTCAGAAATGTTCCTTATATGACTGTCCAATTTTGAGGAAATTATATCAAGATCACTTTGCATGAGGAGTTTCCCACTATAAGAAAATTCCATACAATGCTTTGAAAGTTCATTGCAGTTTTTGAGGGTTGCATTAATGGCCTGAAGAGAGCTGCAAAGTGGAGGGTAATTCTCAGTTGACTCACAATTTTCAATGGCAGAGAGACTAGAAAGAAGTTCTTCAAGCTTATTGCGAATAGATTGCCATTTTACGGGAAACACTTTGATTGAATAAGATAGAGATATGAGTGAAGAAATGAATTGAATTTCCTGCCGGATTCTTGATTTTCCGGCGGGTGATGCAACTGGATTTTGTGCATGTTCCGTTTCAGTAAACATGTTGAATTTCATTGGCCCATTTTCCGGCGAGGTGGGGTCGGAAGAAATGTAAAGATTCCGGCGAATTAGATAGAGTTTTTTGGGAGGAAAATCAAGATAATTCAATAAATTTTATCTTGAGGAGAAAGAATTGCCCAGCCCATATAATTCATGCTTATCTTCAGTTGATGTACAGAAATTGTTATATGGACTGAATTGACAAAAATACCCTTGACAACTATGTGACAGATGGATAATTTGTGTTCAAATATAGGGGTATTTTTGGTATTAATGGTTGCAGAATGGTTGCTAGTTAGTTAGGAGATGAAACAAGTTTAATAGGACTGGGAGAGTTATTAGGGAAACTGCTTTGGACTCTTGGAAGTTAGGTCCAAATTTTTATACACAAAGAGAGATTAAAGCAATTTAAAAAGAAAACAAATAATGATGGAATTACTAGAAACAATTTTTTTTATATATTTTGTAGTGTATCAGAAGTTTCGTTCCATCTTTTACCAATCATTTCGAAATTATGCAGAATCTTTCTTAATTATTTGCTCCATTGAATATGTCAAACAGTAAACAGTTATTACTGATAAATTGAAGTCCTTTTCTTAGGGGTGACAGGAAAGTATATATAAGCTCTAGCTGCAAAAGAAAATGGGGAAAGTTTATATTAGGCTGCAAGAAATAGGAAAAGTGAATTAAAAATTAATGATTTTATTTTATAAAGTCACTGTCTTATCATGAAATGGTTTGATCCACAAAGAGTGGCTTTTATTATTGCAAAAATATAGCTTCACAAGGAATCTTATTTGTGATGTTCTTTTTGTTTTTTTCTATTGTTGCTTTTGCGTGTAGTCATCTATATTATTTTGCTCATATATTTATATACTGTTGTTATATGCTACTTTCATGTCAACAACCTTAGATGGAACATGATACCCATACTACAATGTGAAGATGAAATAGAGAAATTTAAGAAAATAAAAAAATATGGTGTTTTCACTCTTCACGGGAAGTGTTGATAAAAAATAATTGATTATAATTTAAATAGAAGACTATGATCTTATAATAATTTTATGTATTTTATATTACCGATCTCCTATGCCCTAATATGAGAATCTTCTGCTAAACTAACAATATAACTAGGGGTGTACATAGGTCGGGTTGGTTCGGATTTTTCAATTACCAAACCAAACTAATAGTGTCGGATTTTTAAATCTATAAACCAAACCAAACCAACGAAGTCGGGTTTTTCAATCTCGGGTTTTCTCGAGTTTTTCGGTTTTTTTTTTGGGTTTTCGGATTTTTTTCCCGATAATTCTTCATAACACAAATATATAACTTGTGCTCCATATATTTCTCTAATCCTACAAGGATACAACTATATAATGTATTTTTCAAGAAAATAATACAATAATATGAGATGAATCATAGTATTGTACTCAAATATTCAATAACAAAAATACTAAAATCCGTAAAGAAAATATTACTAAATAATAAGCCATAATAAATATTAACATAATCTAAAAGTACTATATATGTTATGCTAAAATAAGTACAACTATAAGTATATTAGTTACACAACTAAGCACTTAAGAAAAAGATAAACTAAGTTATGCATTTTCAATATAAACAATGCAAAACTAAAAAATAGATATTCAACACTATTGTCAGTTCTAGTGTCGTTGAATTGAATTTTCTTAGTTAGCATTAGTATTGATGTGGAGTTTTATTTGAATTACTATCTTTGAACTATAAGATTTATTGGACTATTCAAGAATGTTAATTCCAAACTTGAAATAATATGTTTAAAGATAAAACTGTGAAAAAGTTTAAGAAATATTTATGAATTGTATTAAAAATAAATATTTATATGTATAAAATATTTGTAAAAATTGAATAAATGTAATATCGAGTTGGTTTGATTTCGGTTTGACTTTTTTTAGTTAAAACCAAACCAAACCAATTATGGTCAGGTTATTTTTTCCAACACCAAACCAAATCAAACTAACCCATGATCGGGTTTTTTTTTCGGTTTGACACGGATTAACGGTTTGGTGCGATTTATCGGTTTTCTTCGTACACCTCTAAATATAACTATAGGAATATTGGTAATTAATCATATGATACTGAACCCTCCTTAAGAAGATAAAACAAGTTTAACAATAACGAGACTTTGGACGGATGTTCAAGTTTTATGCTCCATATATAGAGGTCTCACTTAAAAGAAAGTCTCGCCAAATTTGAAATATAATCTATTATGGTATGGATAAACAAGTGGAGTATATATTTCAAGAATCAAGAAGTATCATAAACAAGAAACTCAGCTTGTATGGTATATAATGAAAATATTTGGGGAGTGAAGAGTGTATCAAAAGTTCCAATTCATCTTTTAGCTACAATTTGAAAACTATATGACAACTTTCTTAAATTTGAGCTCGAACCTATCATCTAATCTAAAGGTTTAAATCGTTAAAGATAGCACAATACTTTTTCTCCATATATTCAACAATAGCCTCACAATGGATCTTACTTTTGATATCTCTTTTCTTTTCTAAAATGTTTCGCTTATGTATACGTTATCTATTCTTTTGTTCGTATATTGTTTTACTTTCATGTCAACAACCTAAAATAGAACATAACCATAGAAAAACAGAACAATGGCATATTAGCTCTAAATCAAATATTAAGCTCCCGCTTGACCATAAAATTTGGGAAATTTTTTCTTAGATTTTGTTTTCAAATTTCTGTTTGTTATAGATTTTAACTTTTATTGGCAGATTTTAAAAACAAAAGGCGAAATACATAACAGCCCCTCCAAGTTGTCCACAACGGTCAGTTGAATACCTCAACTGAGATATTTTTTACATAAACATATCACGTGTTTAAACACTAAACTCAATAAACACCCGACCTCACCAGCCTCGTCGCGTGTGTTACACCTCCAGTGTCTTTTATAAGAACGAATTAGAAGCTGACACATGGAAAAACAATAAGAAATAAAGAATTAAAAACATAAAACATAAAGGTAAATTTTCATCATTTCTTCCGTCTAATGTCTCTCTCTCTCTCTCTCACCGAATAACCCATCTTCATCTCTTCGATTAAGCTTGGTTCAATCAGCATTTTTGTTGCAAAATTAAAGATTTCTTTCACTTACTATATGTGATTAGTTGTTCTTTGTTCGATGTCACACCTCCTTTTTTACCTACACCCGCGAGGGCGTAAAAGGAGTTTTTCCAATTAAAGGACAATCGGAACGAGATTTATTATTAAGATTCAGAGTTGCCACTTGGGAGATTAATGGTATCCCAAGTCACCGGTTGAATCCCGAACCGAGGAAATTATGACTCTGTTAACAGTCCGCGAATCAGAAATTCGAGTAAGGAATTCTGTTAACCCGGGAGAAGGTGTCAGGCATTTTCGGATTCCGTGGTTCTAGCACGGTCGCTCAACTGTTGTATTTGATTTTATCTGATTTCAAAAACATGTTCTAACCTATATGCCTTTTATTAATATCCCGCTTTTATTATATATTTTTTAATAAGAATTGCAACGTCGTGAAAACGTATCTCGAACCACGTCGCACCAGTGCACCCGTGGCTTTTGACACATTTCGGCTTCGTTGAGATTTAGATTTGGGTCACATAAATGTGCACCCGTATTTAGGAATGTAATTTTATTAAAAGCACGTCTATGGTGTCTAACGTGTTGTTATCTTTTGGGAAAGCCGTGAAATTCGCTAAGCGGCTCGTTTCGAATACTAAGTATTTTTGAATTAAGTAATTGATGGGGGCCCGGCAAGCTGTATTTTTAGTTTGGCGAGGCTCGCCTCATTTTATTATTAAAAGGCCAATCTAAGCAAGCTAAAATTTTCTATTTATTAATTGTCTCTAAAAGTCAATTAATTCATAAGTATGAATTCGAGCCTCGAATTCAAGTCTGAATTCAAACAAAAGGAGGAACCCTTTTAGCTTGAACCTGCTACCTAATTCAAAAACTCAAATTTAGATCTATGAATTAATTTCCTATATTCCTAATTATTTATTTTTATTTGGCAGCGAATGAGTTTCAGCAACAAATGAGACATGGAAGGTTTGGCCCATAACCAAAATATTATACTATACAGGCCTCAAATTATCACCAAGGCCAACCAAGATAAGCCCAATAAAAAAAAATCGTGCCTTGTATCTGGGCCATCTAACGTTTAGCCAAAGTCTAAACAAGGAAAGAGTCCGAATCGGACCTGACCCACGCCCAAACCACATCAGAACAACAGATTTAACCAATGAATTGCTTAAAGCTATTTTAATTGCATTTGTTAATTTGCACAATGTAGAACAAATTATATTTATTCAAGTTAATAAGTTGGGGATCGATTTTGCTTAGCTTCGTGATTAGATCATCATTGTATCTATTTTGCTTATTAGTGAGTTCCTAAATCACATAAAATGTTCATCAATTAACAAATTGTACCGACTTAACACGAAGTGCAAATATTCCGATTTAATATCGAATTAACTCAATGAAATTGCAACTCTTAAAAATGACATACTCATATGACCTGCATCAGCCTAATTATACTATTCACATGCAGTGTTCATGTATCAAAAATGATCTACAATTAAATTCAGATGTCTTAACATTGTCAAAATAGCCTAATCTAATCTCAATTATACAGTCCAAAGTTTATACTTAACTTCTAATTAACTATCAATACATCATAAACAACTATTCAATCCAAAATTTATGTAGCGTCTGTTTATACATGATAATCCAAATAACATGTTTCAGGATCAACCAGGTGATAGATTTATTCCATTTCAACTTCAGTGTTACAACAAAATGGATTTGAGCATGTACCTGAAAAATGAGTAAGATGAGGAAAAACGTGAGTCAGCTACAACATGTATTTCAGCACACAACAGCAGGAAATTTGGCCCAGAAGTGACTCAATATTTCCAGAATCACAACACAGCAAATGACAATACTTAATTTGATCCAAAGTAACTCGATTGAATTCAAAACCACTGGAAATCAACACATAATGAGCCCTTGAAGCTCCAACCGATATTAGCTAATCTAGAAAAGTGTAATTTAATCCTAAAAATGGAAATTAAGCTCGAATTTTCAATAAATCAGTAACTTTGATTTTTTTTTTTTTACTGATTTTCTTTTGTTTTTGAGTTTTTGGAGGGTTTAAATTTCAAATTGAGATCTGGAATGGCAGAGAATATTTGGGGGGAAACATGGAGGCCAAAAACTTGTGAAACAAGTAAGGGACATGCCCTTTTATAGATATAAGTAGAGGGAGTTTTAAATTTTTCCCTTTTACACATTAGTCCCTATTTATTTCTATTGTTTACCCCTCATTTATGACTTTTTATACAAGTAACTACACCTATTTTATTGAAATCTATACTAAAGCCCAATCTAGAAGATTTTACACCCATTATAATTCCTATACTACCCTCACTTCATTTCGCTATTTAGCCATTCTGATTAAACTACCATTTTCCATGCCTATATTACCCCTGAAACCCCCAGGAATTACTGTATTACCCCAGCCCTCAATTCTTTTCCTATCGGTTAAATCCCCAATCTTTGGTTATATTTTAATTATGGTAAATGCAAGATAAAGTACTCAGCTATACCCAAACAACTGAATTGATTGAAACTAACTGAAATGATTAAACTAAAAATAAAAATATTAACAATTACACTAAACTAATTAAACAGATCAATCAACAAACACTGGCTAACAAGGTAATTATCTAAATATTGAATTAATTAAGTAACTAATATCAAATTACCAATTTAACTGAACCCAGCAAGACTAATTAACAACCAATTATCAAAGCATAGCCTACTAATCGTAGAAATTATAATATGAAGTCAGAACAAAAGTTGCCAACTAAAAATTATCATAGAAATTAATATCACAAGATCAGCACAAAAGAAAAGAAAGAACAAAGGAAAAGAAACTCACTTATTTCATATCAAAACTAGGCAGTCTTTTAATTGGATTTGAGAGTCTTCAACATTGAATTCATCCCAAAGAAAGTCACGGGATTATGGAGCATCAATTTGAAGCAGTTTGGACCCGTTAGGGTTTTGGCCGGCAAAGTTCAAAACTATATTCGAATGATTCTAGGTGGATTCGAGGGATGGGGTCTGGGGGGTTCGATAGGGGAGGTTGTGGCGATTCTACGGTGTAATTTTGGTACAATTTGGCATAACTTGTGACTTGGCCGGAAAATATTTAACGGGATATTTGACGAGATAGGGCAAGATTCGAGGGATGGCACTACCAGGGATGGAAAGAGGGTGATCTAGAGAATCTATGGTATAAATTTGAAACGGTTTGGCCTAGGTTTGATTCGCCGCCGGTGAAGATTCCGGCGAGGTCAGCGGTGGCGGAGGAGGAGTATACGAGGAATAGCTTATGTCGTTTTAGGGTTATAGATACTTTTATTAATTTGATGACATCGAATCTGAGCAGTTGAATTAAAAATTTGGATGGTTCAGATCCAAGGATGTGGAACGACGTCGTTTGGTCCTCCTGGGACCGGACCGGGTTGGGCATTCGCTAGGCCTGGACCGCTTGGGCCTGGCGGGTTGGGTGCAAAAATGGCCCAAATTTGGCCTTTAATTCAAGCCACTCTCTTTGTATTTTTTATTTTCTTTTTAATTTATTTTTTTTTATTTTGTAATTTTATATTTATTTTTCTTAATTTTTACAAAGATGCAAAATTAAACTAACAATTAAACTAAAACTAATTAATGCCTAAAATTTATTCGACAATTTCACAGTTAAAACAATAAAAATACATAAAGTGAACTATTTTTGTCATTTTCTTCATATCCTATTCTAAAACAAATTAATCCCTAATTAATACCTAATTGTGAAATTAAATCCCTAAATGGGAGTGCATATTTGGTATTTTCATATGAATTATCATGCAACCAATTAACACGAAATTCAATAAAAATTCACAAAAATTATAAAATAACAAAGAAGTCAATTATTTGAAACTTTTGGAATAATTTGCTTTAGAGAAAAAATCACTTGCTCACAGCTGCCCCTCTTTGTCCGGAAACACGGAGAGTTTTCGTGCAAAGAAAAGCGAGCGGAAATGAGCTATTTTTGCCTGTTCGCATATTCCGTGTGAAGCATTTTTGAAAGAGTTGATCGCATCCTACTTCAGAGGCTGCCTACATATACCGGGCTAAATAGGAATCAGGTCAGTGTAGTTCAGGAGTGTCTTGTAGCTGGGACTACCAAGAGCTGTGATTTCGCTGCTGTTGCTGCTGTTACTGCTTGCTGACCCCCTTATTACACAGTGGTAAAACAAAAGAAGCTAGTCTAAGCTATGATCTATGAATCACAAAAGATCCTATCTATGTCTTCAAACTTTCTCTTGTGTTGCCTTGAACTTGTATCTTGTGTTCTTCCAATGAAATTCTTGTTGTTGCCTTGATGATGTTCTGCCATTCCACCTGATGATGCTTGACTGCTACAATTTGAAATATGTGTCCATTTTTCAGGTGGACTCCTGCTTACGATGCTTGAAAAAGGTATTCCCTTGTTCTTCAGGCGGGCTCCTGCTTGCGATGCTTGAAAAGTATTCCCTTATTTTCCAGGTGGGCTCCTGTTTGCGATACTTGAAAAGTATTCCCTTGTTTTTCAGGTGAGCTCCTGCTTGCGATGCTTGGAAAGTATTCCCTTGTTCTCCAGGTGGGCTCCTGATAGACAAACAAAGAAAATTTTTCTGCCCTAGTCTGTTGACTGGGCATATCATGCTATCAGATATTAAAATTTAAAGGCTAAAATTTGGATTGTA